>JARRAA010004096.1:0-28963 GCA_030557295.1 Ecitodaemon sp. MM-2014
TTAGTTTTAGTTGAAAATCCGTACCTGAGGCTTACATTGATTGCTCACGTCGCACGAGTTCGTTTCAAATCAGGATGTTCGCGATTTCTACTCGAATCTCAAGGTTGTAAACTAGGACGAGCCGCAGCGGACGAGAGAAATTTGTAAACAAAGTACATTTAAGTGTGAACGAAAAGACAAAATGTCAATACGTATCTATAGAATCCTAGCTCAAGTTTTTTATTCCTTACTTAGCTAATTACGAATAAATAGTCATTATGAATTTATCATGAACGATGCGATGTTTGCGCAGTACTTGTTGTTATTTGTTGATACGCGTACGGCCCCTCTCGCGCCCCCCCCTGTTTCCCCGTTTTGATTTCGGAAGGTTCGCGTTCGGTTGTTCTCGTTAGATAATCTCCTGTAAGGATATGCTAGTCGCAGACGAAGCAAGATGAGACGTGTGTTCAACACTTGCGCAGATTTTCTTGAGCTTTAACGTTTACACATTTTATGGTTTCCGCGGTCGGCGCTCATATATTCATGATAGTGGTAATTCGTATAAATTAAAAGTAACATTGATGTGATGTTAAGTTAGAGATATTTTTAAAGATGACGATCGAGAGCAATGAAGATCGAAATTGTAAGCGAAACAAGCTTCACGCTCGCGCGCACTGCTCGAGCACATTGAACGCATCAAGACAATCCTTTTTCGTAAATGCCGAGAACTTTGACGAGCAAAACCACCTGTTTATACGTTTTTCATTTTGGGTTTCGAAGGTGTTGTTTTTATTTCATTCTTTTGTTCACTCACGATCGGTTCGGATCAGAGGCGAGAGGAAGATTTGTCGGGTGACAGGCGGAGTTTGTGAATTTCATATCGATACTCGATTGTTTAATTATTACCGCATTATTTCGTAAGTATCTTAAGGCCTAGGACCTAGTCGGTTGTTCTGTTTGATTGTGTTTTCTGATATAACAAAAGAATGATGAAACTATTTGTTGTTGAATTCTGTCCATTGAGAGGAACATAAACGAGTTTCCAGAATTAGTAATTAAACAAGATGATAACAAAGAGAAACACATGCAAAAATAAATAAATCGTATGTTTAATATAAAGTGTATATGTATATACTTGTATTATTGTATGCACAATAAAATATGACGTTGTACTTATTACCCGATCTTCTTCTTCCGCTCCTATCAATCGATCATTTCATGATTACAAAATAATGCTCCATTGTAAATGATTGAATTTTTATTGCAATCTAACTGTAAACAAGGGAGATATATTAGATGGAGTAAAAAGTGGTGAGCATTTTATCTACATTTTCCGTTTTTCTAAAGAAAATAGAGATGAGAAAGTCCAGTCGAGCAAATTGTTTTATTATCATCGACACGTTTCGTCATTCTAAACAGAGATGAGATGAGATTCAGGAAGTAAATAGATTGAACTGGCTTGAGTAATAACTAATGAGCGTTTTTATTCGTTTCTTCATCAAATATAACAACAATTTAATCAATAATGCATATTCAGCCATTGCTAACGATCTCCTGCCACCGTTCGACTAGTTTGTCGATGCCCCTTTGTCAGAAATCGGCTGGGCTAGATTCGAAAAAGTTGAGGAGCTAATTTCGGAGGTCCTCCTCGTTGTTGAAGATCACGAATGTTAACAAATTGGAACGACAGGGTAGCAAAGAAGGCATACTATACATCTCATCCCTATTTCTGGTAAAAACACGAAATATGTGGACAATAACACACTCACTACTTATTGCTCAATACAATAGAATAATTTTTGAAAGAACATGTTTTGCATTCTTTTGGTTCTTGTCAAGGCGTTTGAAAATAAACATTTCAAAATGGAAAGAAGGTGTATTTTGGTCAGTTCCAGAAAATATGTGTACCAAATTTGAAGAAAGGGATCGTAGGGATCGAAAGAAATGGTTCGGTTGGGCATGGACTGACCGAAATACGAAATATAGACAGAAAATATTGTTTGGTTCTAAGGAGTTTCAATATCATCTCTCTATAACATTGTTTTGCCCCTCACTCCACCACTACTAATATTATCTTTGTAAATGTTATTAATTGTTATTTGTTAACTTCAATATGTTATTAATAGTTTCCAGTGTTTATTCAAGCTTCACCAATCTCAGTTTTTTGATAGCTAAAGCCAATAGTTTTTATCATATCTTCTGAAAGACCCTCAACCTTTAGGGATTAACCCATATCTAGTTTCAACATTTTAATACTTTTACTTGATAGTCCTACGGCCACCCACTGTGGGGTTGGACCCACATCTGAAACGTTACCACATGTTATCTTCAAAAGTAATGGAAACCTCAAAGTGTCCGTATTTAAACCTAAATTTTAGTTTCTAACAAACAGTCCAGATTGCCAAATGTTACGAATTAATTTAGCCAAATTCATGTTTTTTCCACCAATTATTAATATCTCGTAATATTTAAAGTATTTTTAAGGAAATGATATCTTCAGGCAAAGGAATAATTAAAATAGGCAAAAAATCTGATTTGGTGTCGTCAAATGAGGACAGCGGTAAACACATCAGCATAAACACTGCTGATGAATATTTCACAGCACCATTGGAAAACAACAACATATTTTGTAAGTGCACATGCATTTTTAAATTTTAATCACTATTAATATTATAATGTTTTATTGATTAGTAGGTGTCGCAGGATGGAACAAAGGAGATGTCTCCATTTTGAACAATTTATTGAATATTTCACAGTGCCATTGGAAACAACATATTCGTAAGTATAGTATTTTCTAGTATTTTCTAAATTCCTATTTCTAATGTATCCATAAATAAGCAGGTGTTACAGGTGTAAAACCGACTTCTCAATTTTGGAGAATTGTAATATATGGACAACAATTTATTCTCACAATTTCAATTCATTAAACGGTTAAAAAGGAACGTTTTCTTGAGAGTAATATGGGATCGCTCACGCGATTGCTCGATTCGAGCACCTGCTACTTTTTGCTGTAAGGATATCTGAAAGAAAAGGTCATTACACGACGCCCACAGCAGCCAGGGAGCTAAGGGAACGGATTTCGTTATGAAATAAACATTACGCCCCGCGGCACGTGTCGACGCTTTGTGGAAAGCTTGAGAAAGCGGTTTTCGCAGTGCCTTGCTACTGACGGCCGCCATTTTCGAGACACATGTTTAAAAAAGCTTAAGTCGCTTATTTCAAAAGCGAAAAGATTTTTATTCCATATATCATAGTTCTTCTAGCGGTGCAAATCCGATTGAATCGTTCGTCTGGGAATTTGATTGATTACCATTTCTTATCACTGTCGACTATTCCTTTATCTAAGCATAATTTTTGCGTAATCAAGCCTTAAATATCAAGAGTTATTAATAATAACTAGTGGAAAAACCTCGATTTCGGTGAAATTGATTCGGGAAGCAATGGGTTAATAGACGTAATTGATATTAGTAATAGATACTGTCTGATAGAACGACGTCGTAGGTTCTGGAGAATTGGAATCTTTGCCATATTGCGATATCAAGCCGACTTATTTGATGGGAATTCGATAAATGTTTTAAAACCAACGTCACTGCAGTTTAAAGATTGTGCTAATTGGACTGACACGAACTCGCCCGATAGTCTGAAAGGTTGATCCTGCCGTCAACCTCGTCGACGGGCTCACCACACACTCGGCTTTTGAAACTGATATATTTCAGATATATGAGATTTTACCCAAACAAAACTAAGCCCTCAAAATAATTCCGAACATTTTCAAATATGTCTGTATCTAAGTTATCCAATGTGCAAACAATGATATTGGAACGTATATTAATAATATTTTCAATTAATTTATCGATTCCGAATATCCACCACTGCCCTCATTTGAACACGGGAAAATCAGGATTTGGTGCATTTTAAATTGAAATCGACTCCACTATTCCTTTGCTTCAACATAACTTAAAACTACAGATATCAAGAATGATTAATAATAATTGGTGGAAACCTCTGAGTTTTTAAAAAATGTTTTCAATAGCCAGCTGGTGAATACGACGGCAGTCCTTCAAGCGAACGGCATGACTAATAACGTTAATAATATTAATGACCATGGAAACAGGGAAAAGGGGGGAATGCAACGCGAAGCTACAGGATTACCAATCGTTGGTTATGTGCCAGTGCTGCCAACTGTTTTCGCAATTACAAACGAGAAAACTCGAATGGGAATATATTTTGAGAATGAAGTGACTCGACATCTGTCAACTGCCTCGGTAAAGTTAGTGATATACGACGGCAGTCGACTACAACCGAACCGCATTGTTAATAACGTTAGTATCCATGGCAACAGAGAAAAAAGGGGAATACGCAATATGGTTGCCAGCCGTTGGTTACATCCAGTGCTGCCAACACAATTTACTTTTGCGAGCTTACACCCGCCCATATATGATACACAACTATCGTGCACTATGACGTTGCCAGCCACTTTGAAAATGAATATCAATTTAATAAAAGCACTGTTCGGCCAACCAAGTGCGGGGTGAGGTGTATAGGCGGACCTTCTTAGAATATCACAGTAAAAAGCCTTGAATTATTTTGAGCCACACCTAATTTATGGAAAAATCACCATGAGTTAATAATTAAATAAAAAATACACAGAGTCGTTCTTATTGATCCGCCATTGTGTACTTTTGAATGGACACCCACTTATATTTGTAAGTTGTGGGTAGTCGAGTACAATATATAGGCTTTTAGTCGAAATTGAATTGTCTACACACAGTAACCAATATCCCGCCATTTTTCATCCTCGCACAACGAATGATTAAAATTTTTTCCAAAGCGCCCGCCGCCGTCACCATCCATCATCCACCATCCCTTTCGTCATACGCATAACCGAACACGTCAATCTGCGCCCAATTTTTCAGCATGCACATATTCATTCCATTCCAACTCATAATTTTCTCTGTATCAGAAAATATGATAACTTTGGCAAACCTACTATCCGTTTATATTTGAACGGCGATTCCAGAAATCATGAGATATTATTGTCCAGACATTCCCACCTGCGGCAATATAACCTAGCGTAAGTGACTTAACCTCGCCCCAACCTCAAATTAATTTCGCTCGATAGAATAGATAAATCGCAAATAAATGCAGCTGATTTTGGTGCGAATTTGCAAACGCCTCGTCCGTTTGCGAAATTCGTGCTCGCGCGTGCGGACCGACATTCGATTGTGCGCCGAATTTCCAGCGTCGAATACGTGCGACGATAAACATTGCGGTAGGGCGCTCGCGTTCAATATCCCGGGCTGCCAGCCGCCAGTCCCGCTCGCGAGTCCGCGCACTGTGGACGCGTCAGCCGCCGCCAGCCGCCGCCGCCGCCGCAGCCGTACCTGAAACCCAGGACTCGTCGCTACACGCCGGAACTCGGCCGCATTTCTATCGGAATTATAGTGCACATTCTCAAATAAGGTAAAGGCTAATTACGCTCACCGCAATTGACAAACTGCTCGCCCACTTAACAAAATTTGCAATCAATACGAATCGTGATTACCTACGTATCTTAACCTAAAATCTAGCATTAGAAATTAAAAATTGCATAAATGATAAAATAGCCACGAAACAAAATCAGATATTTCATCGCATGGCGGGCAATTTTATTGTTTAAACAGTCTTTCCTCGTAAAATATTTACCGCATAATTTGGTGAATAGCTAGACTATAAAATTGAACGAAATTGCGTTCGATTTTTCCACTTCACATTGTTTTCTGCATGTTTATCTTTGTTTCGTTCGTTTCTTATTTCTCTTTGTGCCATTGCCCAAAGTGCTAATGATTCATCGACGGCGAACGAAACGACCCTGCGCAGTCAAAGTTGCAAAGTCCGAAAGCTCAGTCACGTGAGAAAAGCCATAAATAACTGGCTTTTATTGTTCCGCTCCATCAAGTGCAGCGTCTTATCGATCCAAATAAAATAAAAGAAACGCGACGCTTCCGGTCGCGTTTCGTTGCCGAATTTGTTGCGCCTTATCAAGCTCGCATTGTTTCCAGCTAGCATCGAGTCATAAGGTAATGAAGAATTGAATTACCCACAAGAAAAACCTTTGATGTCGATCCGATGCTCCGAAAAACTTTTCGTTGCGCGCGGTCGTTTCTTCGCTGTAAAAATATTTGCTTTGGGTGAAGCCATAAAGTGGATTATCATATTCGACTCGCTGACAACCTGACATCGATCATTGGTGACCTCTGATTGCATAATTACATGTTAAATTTTCTGCCAATTTTTGTTCTGACGCTAATGCGATTCTGATTGTTTCAAGATGTTGGCGTTCGCGTTGCGTAATCGTCGAACGTGCGAACAACAAATGGGCATCATCACGCAATCGGGCTAAGGTTCCCGCGGAGAATTGCGCGGCGCGCACGTCGAGGGCGCCCTTAATTAAGCGCGACGCAAACAACCGCACGGCGAACTTCGTCCTTTTCCCGCACAGATGGCTGACCACGATAATTTCGACGACGAGGTGAGTGCCGCTTCTTTGCGTCGTCGCTTCCGACGGTTGCACGCTTTACTACGTTGTAGTGAGCTGGCCACACGCATAAAACGAAGAGAAAAAATCAAAATGAAAGTGTTGGACGCTAAGGGATTAAGGGACGTCCGACGACCGATCGCGAATGTCACTGGAACGCGCTGACATTAGTTTTTATCGCGTTTCTTATCGCGAATAGGAATAGTGGCGGCCGGGTGGGAGCAAAGTAGTAAAAGGTGGCAAACGATGATGACACCACTTGTTTGATACCAAGCTATCGCTTTATTACGAACTAATACTTTATTTTGTGACACATTTCTTGTTTTAATATTATTTAACCCATTTCTTCGCGAATTAATTTGTCTTTGTTTCAAATTTAAGTCAATTTAAGTAAAGTAAGCTGGATAAAGATTAATCAGCGAGCCTTAAAAAGTTTAAACCCAGCACCTTAATTAATCTTATGGCAAACTCTGTCGTTTTAAGTAATTTTTAATTAATTCTCAGGGGTATATTGAGTCGCATTAATCATCAGATTAATCATCGTGGACATTCGTAAATGAGCGTAGGATTGGGAATGCTCACAGGTATTCAAATATCCAAAGTAATTTAACTAATGTTATTAGATCCCGATCGTTCAGAAGATATTTGCAATCCCTCGATCAAAATCCAATCAAAATTAGTTTAACATTTCAATTTTTGGATGAGTTACGAAGAGTTGATTGAGTTATTAAATTCAAGGACACGTGGTGGAGGCTTATCAATAGATTTGTCTGTTTACTTTAACGAATTTGAGTAAAAATCATTGCAGCCACATATCTGCAGAAATTGTTTTACCTGATAAACAAAATTCCAGCATTTATACGACTAAACAAGTTTATCAATCGCGCGATTGAATATATACGCATTTTAGCTATTAACCTGCTATTAGAATTACTCGGATAAAACAAAACTTTTCACAAATACTCGAGTAATAAGCAATGAGCATTTTATCATTCACATTTTTCGTTATTGCACAACAAATATACACGAGAAAGTCCAATGGAACAAATTGTTGTATTATCGTGCACATTTCTCGTCATTCTAAACAGAGAAGACAAAAAATTCAGGAAGAAGATGGATTGTATTGGCTTGAGTAATAAATAATGAGCGTTTGTTTTTCTTTATTAGAAATTCGACTGTTCCTCATTAAATATAACAACAATTTTAACAACTATGTATTCTCCGACCACCGTTCGACCAATTTATCTATGGTCCTTTGCCAGAAACCAGCTGGCCTAGATTCGAAGAAGTTGAGAGTCAATTTTGGAGGTCCTTTTCATTATTGATGATGACGAATATTAACAAATAGTTGTATAGAAGAAAATAATCTTTCGATTGGTATAGTACACGTGTTCTAATTCTATGCAAATCGCGGCGAGACAGATGTATTGTTTAAACGTTATAAAATTAATAGTCTGATATTTGCAAAGAAGAATAATTGATCAATTTGTTAAAAATTCATTCGCCTCTTATGCGAATTACAATTTACATTGTATATCGTGACACGAATGGTTACAAGTGCACCATTATTAATTCAGCTGCAATTCATGGCCGATTTCGCAACGCCAATTTTCTATTAACATTGTTATTTAATATTATACATACCATTATTATACTGCACATTAATACCAAATTTTTCTTTACTTCTCATGTCCGTAATTTTTAAAACAAAAATAAAATGTACAAAACAATGTTTTCTAATTTCGCGCTCTTTTTTTAATTCAATCTAAATCAATTTGCATGTTTTCCATTTACCGATCTACGTGTTTACGTTGCGCGCCAACACAAATGGCAATAACGTCCAAATGTTCGATTTATCATTAAAGCAGCGAGCGAAAAAAGTTTAGTTAGCACGTGCGAAGCAACTGCACGTCTAGTCCATTATGGTTTGCATTAGCAAAAAGCGACATCGTCTACTTTACGCCTGTTGAATCGTTCCTGCCGCCGCCGCCGCGTACGCCGGCGTGAGTTACGGCGTTTTGGGCAAGTCAACACCATCTAATTCCGTTAGAGATTGATGGCCGCTCGCCAATGATCGCAATCAATAGCCTAATCTTCGGACCATTCAGCGCTCGAGTCAAAAACAATGTATCTCGAAACTATGGAAAAACACTCGCAATAACGAGAAGAACAAAAAACTCATAAAACTAACCTAGTTTCTGGCCCCGAGTTTGTCCAAGGTTACATGGACGTCACGAAGCACAACAAGTTCAGTTCCATACCTGCTCAATAATAATATATATTAATTATTAACTGTGCGCGTCGTCAACAATTGTATCGCCTATAATATTCATGAAGTTCTACACTCGGCGGGACGCGCGTTGTCGCAACTTGCTCCGCTCGAACGGCGCCCGATTAAGCGGCATTAGCATCTCGGGGGCGGCGAAATTGGTCGACATCAGGGAGCGCTGTTTTATGTCCGCCGCATGCTGGGCAGCATCTTTCGCGCGCGCAGAACGAGACAATTTCAGGCGGCGGCGGCGGCGGCGAGGAGGCGGCGCGCCGGCGGTCGAGCGTGCGTGTCGTGCGCGCTCGGCGCGGCGGCATAAACAGGAGCGGGCTTCTCTCCTCACAATTATCGATTCACGGCGAAAGTGGGTGACTAACGCGCGGAGGCAGCGTACGCACGGTGGCTGCCGCCTCCGGTGGGGGTAGATATGCGCGCGTTATACAAATATCACCAGGACTTAAATTTTAATTTAAAAAAAATATATATATATAATTAATCAATAGTGTGTTCTTGCTGTTAGACCAATCAGGGCACGACGTTAAGACATAAGATGTTTGCGCATGCGCGTTGACATTTAGTCGCTTTACAATGGAAAACGTTATTGAACTTCGATCTGTATAATTAATTAGTTAGATTCAAATCCTCGCGGCTGATGCCCCGCTTAGTGTCGGCAGCGGCGGCGGCGGCGCGCATTGAACGATTACACCCCAGACGTGAATTGAATTAGCTCCGGGTATTGATTTGTTTAAACTCGATTATCCGCCCGTCCTTGTGCCTTGGCTTTCGGCCCGCCCACACACGGCGCGTCCCTTCATCGGCGATTTAATTCCGGCGCTTCATTCAAGTTCACCTGACTGTCCAAATGCGGCGCGCGATGATCGCGAGTAAAAATAGATCTAATCATCCGCCCACATCGGAACGTCGCTCCGTCCATTCCACACTGATAAAGTTCGGCTAATTTATTTCGTAATCACGGACGTTCGTTTTCGTTGCGTTTTCGGTCGATTATTTGCTGGCGGCTTGTTGAGTTGTGAGCGTTTTCGACATTGGCCATTATCATGCCAGAACGCGTGAATTTCTCGCGGCGAAGAGTTTAAGATTTCAGAGCGGAACGGCGAAAGGCGCTAAAATAGAAGCGGGAGGTTTCCAATGAAAATAGAAATAAAACGTGATGGGACAGGCCGGTACGAAGCTGAAGAGCAGACGCTCCGGACTTAATGGAAGTTATTTTTATCGCCTCGACCTCGACTTCGATATTGTCTGATATCGAGTTACTGGATGGCATGTGTTGGACGCAGAAATTTTCAAAAGGTTCCCGGAGCGAAATATCGCGATAAATTTTAATCGAAAATTTAATTTCTCCGGTTAACTGTTAGGAGGAGTGTTGATGATATTTGGTTAGGGACAATCAAGTTAGGTTGGAAGTGTATCAACATGAGGTCTGGTGGTCTGGTGTTTCTAAAAGATAGTTATTAGTATATATCAACACTATAATGTTACTCCTATCTATACCTATACCTAAAGCGATAAAATTGATTTGAAAAAAACAGATTCAGTTGATTCATTTTTATTTATTGAGTTGAGAATTAAGTAGTGAGCCTTTTATCGCCCACATTGTTCGTTTTTCTCCAAGAAATAGATATGAGAAGTGTAGTACACCATTCGGAAGCTCATATCCTTCTCTACAACCCTGTCGTCTTCATTTGATAACATTCGTGACTTTCAACAATGAAAAGGACCTCCAAAATTGGCACCTCAACTTCTTCGAATCTACACCAGCTGATTACTGGTAAAGGGACATCAACAAATTAGTCGAACGGTGGCAGGAGCAATAACAGAGAATAAATAATTTATCAAATTGTTGTTATATTTGACGAAGAACGGTTGAATTTTTAATAAAACGCACGTTATTTATTACACAAGCCAATACAGCAAGCAACTTGCAATTTGCGCAGCAAAGTATCTCACAAAATATCCCTTTTGATAATTCTATAAAAGAGAACTGAAAACTTAATAAAAAAAATTCAATCAACAGGAAATTTTCAGCTTGAACAGCAAAATTTCTGAAGTTTAGACTCTAAGGAGTGAGACTTGAAAAACTGTCTATGACGGAAAATATTTTGACATCATGAACGTGCGTTTCGCAAAAGAGGGTAGGAGAGGGTTGTTGAGAACTTTCCACGAAGTACCACCGCTCCGAGGCAATATGGTGGTAGGTGCAGGAGAAAACTATTAAACAAGATTATCAGCTATCAGTTATTTACGTCACGAGGACGAAGGGAATGTTTTACGGCCAATTCCGAATCCTAACCGTAGATAGGTGTTTGAGACCCAACCGAAGCGAGGGCCTTAATTCAGCCCGGAGTATCGTAAGCAGGTGGAGTGTAAAATTCTAGCAGGAGAATGCACTCTGGGACCTAAACATCCTGCGGAAAGTAATTGCTTCCAAGTGAAACCTTTCTATATAATACCGGAAAATGCCCGGTCCCTTGGGAGTCGTTATTAGAAAGGCCAAATTTATTAAATACACAAACGTTCCGCCCTTAATTCCTAGGTATAACTACCTAAATCGATTTAATACTAAATTGATCCCCGTAATTCAATTCGCGCCGAGTTTGATTAATCAATTTAAATTATTTACCCTCGAAAAAAATTTAATTAAACTCCATCGTGATTAATATCCTAATGCGTCCTAACTTTTTCGGCTCCCGATGTTCTCAAGGTCCGCGGGTTCATATAAAGGGGGGCGAGACAAATGCGCTCCACATTTTAGTGCAAATTAAACTGTCAACTAGGATTCCCTGCTCCTTGCCAAATCCATCCAGCGCCAAAGCTGGAACGCAAAAAGAGAGCGCAAAAAATGCGCAAGATTGATGAACCGACTCGGAGTCTTGTTATCCGCCATGTTGACTTTCCCACTCTTTGAGGTTTGCGCGCCGCCCCCGCTCTCTTCCTTTATTTTCTAGCCTTTAATTAAAATTGATTGAAATGCAAATCTCCGTCGTCTGTGACGCGCTTTTCATTAAGCATATACGGGGTGTGGACGCGTCGACGTTAAGGAAAATGGACGGAAGGAAACGGAGAAATATTTTTGTAGGAAACGGGGGGGGGGTGCTCGTTATTTCATTGCGCTCCAATTACAAATTGTGTTGGCATTGCTATTGATCGTTCGACGAAAAGATCAGCCCTGCCAGTCAAGCACATAATGGAATTAATAATAGAATTACAGTCATGATGACTACCGAGCCTTCGATTTTTTTTTCACAAACACGCCATTCTATAATTACCAATTATCATTAAGTTAAGATGACATAATAGTGGCAATAATTGTAAGTGGGGTGTATATTACTACTATTAATTCCATTAGGTATATCGTGTTGTTTTCTTTTAGCTATAGATTTATTTTTACCGACAACTATATTTGTTTGGATAGGGTATAGTCGGGAGAATGGGGGCGACAAGTTGGGGCAATACAAGCATCTCCAACCCTGACCCCGCTCGCTTTGAAAATCACTTCATTCGTGCAACAAACACCACTTGATGCACTCGATACAAAAATAACTATTATCCAAGTTTGACTGGTACTTCCTATTGCCAACTTATCCCACACCCTTGCCCAACTTACCTCACCCATGGGGCATGTCCAGCAATTTTGACTCTCCTCATTTAAACAGGTGTAACTCCTAAATGCTGTACAGTAGAAAAGACCTCTTTTTGCAGTTTTTAATTCCCTAAAACTGCAAACTTCGGAGCGAGTCTTACACCCCGATGCAATTAAGTCCTGAAAGGTCGTTTCGAGGTCTATAAATTTAATTAATGGCATCCAATCTCCCTGGATTAGAAATTTTAATTAAAACCGTATTCATTTGTGAAACTTCGGGATAATGTCTTTAACATCGTCGGCCAAACTTTGCGCCACTGATCACTTCTTCGATTCGTCAAATGGAAGATTTCCTCCCAGCGGATTGACAAAATATCTTTTCCAGGAGCTGGTGTCGAGCAACACGAACCAGCGCAACTGGCGCGGCATCCTGATCGCGCTGATGGTGATCGTGATGGTGCTGGCATTGATCGTCACCTCCGTGGTGCTCCTCACCCCGCCGGACGAGGGGCCGCGGATTAAGGGCAATCGCTTCAAGATGCAGGACATACTCGGGCACGATTTTCAGCCGCTGCGATTCAACGGCACTTGGGTGGCGCGTAAGTACGGCGAAATCGCTCGCAATTTTTCCAATAAAGCGCGCCGCTTCCTTTTTCTCATTTTGCGCTTCGTCCTTCGCAGCGGACGAGCTGATATACAAGGACGAGTTCGGCGGGATTAGCATTATGAACGTGTCCACGCTCACAGTTCGCTCACTGATGTCCAATCAAACATACGTAAGTTATTTACGTCACAGGAAGGAGTGACGTTTTGAAATTCGATTTTGTCTTCTAGCAACGACTGAATCCTGCCCGATTTACACTCTCGCCGGATCAACGGTATCTCCTGTTGGCTCAAAACGTCAAAAAGCTCTTTAGGTACTCGTATCTAGCACAGTATCTCGTCTACGACATCTCGACAAGGTAATTAATCGCGGAAATCGGCAAATGGATTCAATTGTAATCGTGGGAAATTGTTGCGAGCAGGAGTGAATACCCAGTCAGACCGATGCCGGACATCGAGGAGCATCCGTTCCTCTTGTTGGCCGAATGGGCGCCGCGCGGACACGCTCTGGTCATAGTTCAGAACTATGACATTTACTATCGACCAGCGCCGCTCTCCCACAACGGATACCGAGTCACCCACAACGCCGTCCCCGGTGTCGTTAGCAATGGCGTTCCCGATTGGCTTTATGAGGGTAAAGGGATTTTCGCACTCTTTATCAATCCAGCTAGTCTCAGACCATTTTATTGTCATTGAATGGCGTTTCTTATCAGAGGAGATTCTCGGAAGCAACAGCGCAATCTGGATGTCGGCCGATGGTCATATGTTGGTCTTCGCGTCATTCAACGACAGTCTGGTCGAGGAGCTGAGGTTTCCCTGGTACGGGTCCGGAGGTGAAGGACGGCTCTATCCGGATATTAGATCGCTGCGCTATCCGAAGCCCGGCACGCGCAATCCACAGGTTACGCTCACGTTAGCGGATCTGGCCGATCCTAGCAATATACGTATGAGGGAAGTGAAGCCGCCCATGCAGCTGCACAATCAGTGAGTAAAGTTTTCCGCAGTTCGCTCGACTCTCTCGCTGGCGCGGATAATCCATCTTCAAGTTCGGATACTTTTGCAGAGAGTATTACTTCACGGCCGTGTCGTGGATAAGCTCCACGGAGATTTCTGTAGTTTGGCTCAACCGCGCTCAGAACCTGTCGATTGTTTCAATTTGTAAGACTCCAGTGTGGCACTGCGTGGAGGTAAACGATCAAGTGTTGAACAAAGTTTTCTTATTTTCCAGTTGGACCTTTATGAAACTTTGTGTGATATATTTATCTCTGTAGACCCAACGAGTTTCCGGCGATGGTGAAGGATGGGTAGACATGGGCGACAGCCCTCTATTCAGCCCCGACAGTGCTAAGTACATCACCGTCGCGCCGGTTAAAGACGGCCCGGCGGGGTACTTTCGGCACGCGATCGAAGTGAACATTTCTAAGCGACGCACCTTGTCCCTCACTCACGGGAGATATGAGGTGACGCGGATACTCGCGTGGGACCACTCCAACGACGTGATGTGAGTGCCGACGCGCGATCATCGCTCCCGCACGCTTCCTAAATGCCCTCCGCAGTTACTTTCTAGGCATCCCCGAGGGAAAGCCCGGTCAGCAACATCTCTACCGCGTGGTCTCGGTGCCGCCACGTTCGGGCGCTTCGTTGCAACCGCCCGTTTGTCTGACGTGCGTCCCGGAACCGACACCCACTCTGCCGCCATTGGAGGACCTCCCGATGCCGCCTAAGACGAAATCCTGGGATGACGACTGGTCGGAGGACGAACCGACGACCACGCCGGCGCCTCGAAGAAGAAGGAAGAAGGCCAAGAAGCTGGAAAACGTCGAGCCGCCTTGCCTCTACCACAACGCCATATTCAGTCCGCAGGTCCCGAGCTACTACGTGTTGGAATGTCTCGGTCCCGGGATTCCCACAAGCGTTCTGTATAAGGCCAGCCTGCCGAAACCCAAGATGGTCATGGTGCTGCAGAACAACACCGCGCTGCGAGAGCGAGTGAGCAAAATGGCCATGCCGCAGATCAAGACGTTCCTGGTGCAAATCTCGGACGAGCACGAGGCGCACGTGCGGCTCATCCTGCCGCCAGGGCTGCGCGAGGACGAGATCACAAGGTATCCGTTAGTGGTGCAGGTGTACGGCGGTCCGGGCAGTCAGTTAGTGACGGAACGCTGGCGCATCGATTGGAACACATATCTCACCGGAAATAAAGATTTCATCGTCGCGCAGATCGATGGCCGCGGGTCGGGCGGTCAAGGCCACAAACTGTTGCATCAGGTCTACTACAAGCTGGGCACGGTGGAGGTCTCCGATCAGTTGGAAGTCACCGAGTACGTTTCGTCAACTTTGTGTCAAGTTCGCATCGCTCTGACCCAAACTTTTTCAGGTACCTGAGGGACAACCTGCATTACGTGGACAGTCGTCGCGTCGCCGTTTGGGGATGGAGCTATGGCGGATTCGTTTCGGCCTTGGCCCTCGCCAGTCCCAAAAACGTCTTTCACTGCGCCGTCTCGGTGGCCCCCGTCACAAATTGGAAACTTTACGGTGAGCACGCATTTAATATTTAGTGATTTGTTCGCGGGTACATTTTGAGGGTAGTAATTAACCGCCAAAACAGTCTAACAATGAATAATAATTTAGTATGTTGGCAATTATTGTTTAATTCCTTGGATTTTGAGCATTCCATTTCCGGCCCTGAACAAATGATGTGACATGTTTATTTTTAGATTCTGCTTACACGGAGCGTTACATGGGTCTGCCCAACGTGACAGACAACTACAAAGGATACGACGAGGCGGACGTGTGCAAAAAGGCGGCGCTGCTGAAGGACAAAATGTTTTACTTGATCCACGGCACTGCCGACGACAACGTTCACCTTCAGCAGTCGATGGCGCTCGTCAAAGCCCTCTCGGAGGCCGGGGTATTGTTCAGGCAACAAGTACGTCAAACTTGCCAGGATCTTGACATTATCGTTCGCGTTTGCAAACCGTCCAATAACGCTTTCGCTCCGCTTTGCAGATCTACCCGGACGAAAACCACGGTCTGGGCAGCGTGAAAAAACACCTCTATCGCTCGATGGGCCAGTTCTTTGACGACTGCTTCAGGAAACAAGTGCCGCCGGAAACCAAAGCCGGTCTGATGAGCGGAGGCGGCGAGTAACCCTCGACGCGAGCCGCATTCCAGCCCGCACTGGAAGCCGAGAATCTTTTCAATTTCTGAACGAATTGAACGAATCGACGAAGCCTTTTCTAGAATATATCCCGAGTGCGTTGTAAATAACCTTCGACGAACGCCACCCCACATGTACACATTAAAAGTCACAAAGGAATTAGACATGCGAACGATAGGACACGGAACGATCGAAGCAACGAGCGCAGGACAATGAACACGCACGAAGCGAACGGCGTCGGCGAGGATCGAAGAGCACGCGTCGTGTATAAAGTGTATATAGCGAAATCAAAACATAAACGCGCAGATATCGTCGAAGGCTTCGACGGCCCCTCAACTTCTAGACCCCAGGCCCCGATTGGTCGTTTTTGTACCGTACGTGTTTGAAAAACATCCACGCGTCGAAACTCGGATGTTTTCTCAGTGATGCAAGTGCCAAATTTTTTTTCGTGTCGTGTCTCCGTTTACACCCTCCTCCCGCGCGCGCTCTAGCAAACAAACAATCCGAATACAATCGTTAATTATACGCCACGCGCAAACCGATGAAGGGCAATAATTCTCACCCACTCACGCGACCGAGCGGCAAACGATACGAAAGCAATTTTAACGATTAACTTTTACCAATTAGTCCTAGCGTCTGACAAACAAACAAGAAACGTAATCGTCTCTGTTTCACCTAGCACAAACTCTTCATTTGACTTACATATCGACAATGGAACCTTGAAAAACTCTTCACTTCATTACCACAATGAATTGTTATAAATAAACTTTCCAATACTGTTAACGTAAGACCTAAGAAAGGATTAAACACACTTAGTGCACTTTTAGTCAATCAGAGATGATGGAAGCCTAGCAAGATGTAGTCGAAGTCACGAATCCTTGTTTTGGATAGTTAACGAGACCAATAATAACTAGTTACTAACGTAATTAACGTAGATAGATGCTAATTAATACTCATTTCTCGTCATCAAACAAATTTCGACGATTAGAACATTTGGGACTTCTCGTAGAGGAGGCGATTAGCGAAAAGTTGAAATATTTTTAGCTCCTAAACTCAAATAACTATTTTAACTGGCTAAACTGAAGGCTAATTGATGAAACAATTAAAAACGGATTTTAATGCTATTGTCTAAAATCAAGGTGACTAAAAACTCGGGTCCAATTCAAAGAACACGATCGACGACGTGTTTTCTATTTTTGCGTTCGACCCACGCTAAAATTCCACTTTTAAAATCGTCGAAAGCGATCATTTCATAGTCTAATCGTAAATTGCGCAGAGTAGTAACACTTTCAAACACCTAAACTCGTCACAATGGCTGTAAAACTTCTACAAACGCAGATATTACAAGTTAACTCAATCGCAACGAAGACATACGCATTGGAGTAGTCTTGAAATGAGGTTATGTCAAAGTTCGGTCATCCGTAACTTTCGTTCGGAGCTCTTCTGTAAATATTTCTCGTTGCGAGCAATAATAGTCCACCACAAACACTGATATTTTACATATTATAAACCAGTTGCGACAACAAACGTCGATAAAATCATCTTTTACGTCTTTGAGGATATCTAGAAATGACATAACCTTGAAGCTGACCTCGCAAGTTGATTTTATATCGATGCATGTTGTTGCAATGGGACATACCGAAACGCAAGAAGAACAATTGTGATTTGTTTATAATTTCGTCAGTAAGTGCAATTTGAATGGGTCATTGTATATAAACAACTTGTTACACGATGTCTATTGAGTCTATATATTTTATGAATGAGTACGAAATGTGATAATTATCGTTTTAGGTTCGATCGGAATCAGATTAACGTAAATATTTTTGATGTGCTGGAAAGGAAACTCAACGTTTTTAGTATGTAATCATTTGAATTGCTTTGCGATTATTTGGAGCACAGTATGATCACGCACAGCAAACGACGCGGCCGTAAGTCGTCCTTGAAACACTGAGAATATCTAGTTGAATCCTGCGCTGAGATAGTGCACAATCAAAACTTCCAAGGGTATTTTTTAAGTTTGCGAATTGCGCTGTGAAGATGTGTCGTTGAGCAAATCACAACCCAAACTTGAGCATTTAAGAGTTTAACGTTTAACGATATTGAAAACCTTGTTAATTAATTAATACAATAATTATATATAGACACCTTAGCTGCAGAACTTCTTCATCGTAACGTAGTTACGAATTGACATTGAATATTGATGAACAAATTGTATTTATCTTTTAACTATTGTAATAGCATTATACATTATGACTTACATCATAAGTAATCAATTATTACTTATAAATTATATAAATAAATTTAGTAGGATCTACAGATTTGACGTCGATTTATTCATTTGTCGTCGAATGCAGTTTTCAGTTATAAATCGTATAAAAGTTACTATACTAATAACACGCAAATATTATAACGTTCCGCTTAAAATTTTAAGAAAAGTATTCGCTTTAGTTAGTTTAGATTGATTAATTATTATAAATTACTGGGATATTTTCTTTGATCCAGTTCACGTACTTTTTGAGATTTGTGTACACGCTCGGTACACCAGCTGCTCCACATTGATCGGATCCGAAGGACAAAATTCCAATCTAGAATAAAATCATATTAAGACATTAAGTGTATTGCATCGATCGCTTTTAATATCAGAATTTTAAAGCCGGTTTTTCCGAAAATTGATAGAACTGATCATAGTCAGAAGTCTCGGTTTTTAAGGAATACGCCCCATTCTAATTTTCAGGAAATGGGAACGAATTTCAAGAATTTAATTATAATTTTTTGGGATGATTTGAGGTGAAATCCGGGGTATTGGTGAAGATCACATTATTATCTGGATGCTCGAAGCGATTGAAGTAATAGAACCCATTCTAACAACGTTGGTTATGACTTTCTAGGAATATCTGTGACAACAGTTGGGAGCGTGTTGTTTGGATAGTTTGTGTTTTACTTTGCTATAGATAATCACCTGATAATATGTGCCAGCATTTTGAACCATTAAGGGAGCACCGCCGAATCCGGAGCAAGCGTCGTTTCCTTGTTCGCCACCAGCGCACATGTGATTGTCAGTTATTGGTATAGTATTGCCATAAACGTTCGCGCAACGTCTCAAATTAACAATTGGGAGATGAAGAACTTGTTGATTGAACTTTGTTACTAAAAAAAAAGGAAATCATGAAGGATTTACGCAACAACAATTTTTAAGTGATCAGATTAAATTGAACCCAGCAACAACAAGACATTTAGTTTGATTGTATTCGGAAATTTGTAATAATTAACTTTAGCGAGTATTGGAAATATTAATAAGTTAGAAAACGTGAATTGATTACCTTTCTGTCCGGCAGTTTTGCCCCATCCGACTAATATGCCATTACTGCTGGTGACAGACCATGTTTCCGGTAGGCAGATCGGCTGCGAAGTTACTAAACGCATCGAAATCGATTTGACTCGTTAGAAACACAAATTCGCTGCATGTCGCCACACAACTTTCATAAATTCCCAGTCACATTTATTTCACTGTCATTCGTACGCACGAAGTAATAAAACGCCAGTTTTACTCACCGGAAAAGTTCATGGCAGAGCGCAAAATAATCAGCGCAATGTTGTTTTTATAGGACTGCTTCTCGTAGTTGGGATGAATGATAACGTGGCTGATTTGAATGTCCTGATTGGGAAGGCCGCAAAACTCTTCGCCGCAATCGATGTCCGAGTTGGTTTTGTACTCGCCAATTCTAACATTGTATCTAGAACACAATCACTAAAGGATAATTCGCGTTTAATAAGTGCGATACGAACAATTTAAAGTTTGATGACTTCGCCAGCGCACAATGCGCCGCCGTGAGGATGACCCGTCGATTGATTATGCTTCCGGTGCAAGGGAACTTCACCTCTCCAGATTGCGTATCTGAAATGAATCGCCGATTAATATGTGATGCTTAACGAGGATATGATTGCAATATAATCTTATACTTTTGAATCCGACGCGTGCAACCCACGGATACGTCCCGATTCCTTCGTAATTATCTCCTTGCACGGCCGTTTGACCGCACACATGACCGTCGGTGGTCTTCTGATCCTTGAAGCTGGTCGCCTGACTTGTCTGCGGACAGCAGACTAGGCCAGAGCCTTGGTAGCCGCAACCCAGAGAAGAAACTCTGGGGAAATCATTTGTAAACATCGCAAAGATTGATTCACTTGAAAATCTGATTGTTTTGTTTTTAATTCGCTTTCGTGAGATCGATTTTAGCTGTGTTATTACCTGTTATTGATTACGCATTCATTTTTTACGATGTCACGCAGCACCGGACACGATGATATCGGCACACAAGCCATATTGTTCGGGCAGAAATTAGAGGCACGCGATGTCCTCCGCAGGAGCGCGCTTTCTGCGTGCACTGGACGCCCAACAATCGAAACAAATCAAATTAAATATGAACGAAATGATTAGGCACCTACATATATTGAATTTAATTCATCAAAATCTGGTCATCAAATTTTATTACTTCCCTAGCACTGACAATGCGAATGCATTGAAACATCATGATAGAGAAATATAGTTTTCTATTTGATTGAAACAGCATCACGTCAAGATGAGTCATAGTTTTGCATATTTCTTTAAACAAAAAACTGTACTTTAACAAAATGCAAAAACTTCGTTCACTTGTAAACGCAAATTGGTTGGTCTAGGCGAAGTCTCATCAATAATGTTTTGGCATTGACCAGCTTTGTTCCGTTTATAGGTGAGAAACATAAGGATTAGGACTGGTTTACGAAGTGTGTTTATTAGACTAAAGCACGTTAATTAATTTGAGCAGGAACTCTTATTTTCGCGCGGTTTTTGCGCGGCTCACAAGGTCGATTGGGAGTTGCGAGAGGATATGGGCGCTCTGGCTAATGATGCTGTTTTAGGTTGGTCATGCTGGATTGGCCGAACCTTGATTTTGCGCAAAATAATAATCAAAACAGGCAAAACGGGAAAACGATTTGATTGCAATCAAGCGCGATGAAATTGCAACGATAGTGTTACGGTTCGATAAAAAAAAAAAGTAATCTAAAAGTGGAATAACACAAAGAGATGAACATTGAAATTTCATTTTTTAATGAGCTTCTGGGAATTAAACCAATTACAAGAGGGAAATAAGCGATTTGTGTAAACAAGCTCAAATTCCAACTGCAAGAAAATAGATTTCTACATTTCCAAAAAACAAATTTTTAAACTCAATTAAAACAAAAATTATCCTAATCTCCGGACCAAAGCACTAACTTTAAATTTAAACAAGTTTTCAACTTGATTGAAACAGCACTTGGTCAAGATCACTCATTAATATATTGCAAATTGTTTAAAACAAAAACCTTCCATTACTCTATTATACCAGAATGCAAAAACTTCGTCCATTTGGGGACATCAGACGTATAGATATTTTTGAGTCGTGCCACTTCCAGACAATGTGCACAGGAAGAATGTACCGAACGCAAAATATTAAACGGATATAAAGATATCGAAAACATTAACAAACTTTGAGTTGCAAATCACAAATCACCTGACACAGTGATACAGTTTTAGGTCATTTTGGAATAGAAACTTAAAAACAATTCATCCACTAAAGATATATATGTTTAATTAGTAATAAATGACTAATTTATCTACCGTAATAGGTTCTCAGAGTAATTTTGTAAAATCAATTATAATTTTACGTGGACATCACAACTTTAAAAACAAAAATTTGAACAACTAAAACTTACCAATATCTCGACACACTACAAAACACGCTAGAATATTAACTACTGTTTTAAACATTTTAAATGATATTTGAAAAATTATATCAACCGCTGACGTATTGGCTATTTTGTTACAATATATTATAGTCGCGATACAACTCGACACCCATTCACTCAAACGCCGATGTTTTCGCTACTACTGTTTTGTTATCAATGCCAAATTGTTACAGCCAGCGGTAACTCGCAGCCGACGGACTGGACGCAATGAAGTAATAATTTCCGACGCCGCTAACAGCAGCGCGAATGCAAAATCTATACGACAAAAGAGATGATTACATCACATCGCGTTCGGCGAACTATTCTCTTCTGACTAACGCCGAACAACAAGCTAATGGCTCACGAACAAACCCTCCCAAACTCGACGCGTTGCAAACGTTATGAACGATTTCTTCATGTGCGGAACTAAACTAATCAGTGTTTGCAAACGCTCCGGTGTGAGCTAATACAAATTGTTCGAAATTGTTTAAAGCGGAATTTTAAGCGGAAAGTTGACGAAACGCGTGGATAATTTAATTATTCATTTTTTTGTCAATGTAATGTTATACAATAACGCATAATGGTTTACTTATTCATCGTTCAATTTTCAACTGGAGGGAATATTTAATCAGGATTGTCTTACTTGTTAGTTACATCAAGATGCATTTGTTGTATTTCATCTGTTTAACTAGCTTTCGACTTATAACGGCACAAATTGGCTGAAAATAGAAGAATAGTGATTGATTTTGAACATTTCATAAAATTAGTTTCATGGGTATATTTCATGAGACATTTATTTCTTTGGAAATTGTCTAATCTATTGTCATCGCCCTTCTGTTTGTTCACGACGTTGTACGCAATTAGAAACTTGAAATTGTAGCTTTTGTAACAAGTGCATGAAATCCACGAGGGAAGAGAACCTTTTTGATGCACAGACAAAAAAAATTCCAATAGAAAATCGAAAATAACACTGTTCTTCCTTCCGATGGCGATTGTTTTTGTTGTTTTGTAAATATTCTGACATTAAATTTATATGTTTGATACAAAATATATAATAATATAGAAAGCGCGTGGAAATGTGATATTATTTATGTGCTAAAGATATCAAAGATATCTTTTTTGGCTAACTTCCAGTTATTTATAAACGCAAACGCAAACAAAATTGGAATGTGATATATCCAACTAGAATTCCTTTACTCTATTTAATTAATATCGCAAACACATTATTGACTTTGATCCAGAACTGAGAAGGGCAAAATAATCAATTAATAAAACAAAATAGTGCATGACTGAATGTCAATATTTGTAACAACTTTTCTGATATTTCCCCCGAGTATTCTTACTTCTTGTGTACGTAAACATTGAATAAAAGATCAGAGTGCATTTTCCAATAAAACTAACAACGTTGCGATATATAAAGTCGCGGGGAAAACACTGGGCCTTAATAAGCAGAAATAATACCGTGTAGAATATATACCGACTTTTACTAATTCAACAAATCATTAATTATGTTGTGTTTAAACACTTTCGTTAATTTCGTTCTTAATGCGTATTTCCTAGAAACACGTTGCGTTCTAATTTTCGCCGACATGAACCATTTCCTCGACGTACACTTTTCGCTGCCGATCATCTCAATCAGTGTCGATTCGCAGGGAAAATTCGACCATTCGATGGCTTTCAACTACTTTGGCTGTCAAGGATTTGTCATTAAGAACGAGGCGCCCCTAGAGACAATTAAAGAAATCGAGAAGGCGATTCGATATGACACTATGGAACGATTTAATGCAAGAAGATATCTCGTCATTGCAACCGACGATATGGATATGGATATGGAGAATATGAATTCTATGGTTACGAGAAACTTAAATCTCATTAGCGACGTGTTTGATTTAGAAGAATTGGAATACATCGCAGACTTTCTCCTAGCGTTGCATTCTGAGAAAAGAGAAGAAGAACTAATCAAAGATTACAATATTACGATTGCATCAAACACAAACTGTTTAATCGAATTGTACACACATAAATTTGTTGGAATGCACCATGTCCAAGAAGCGGTACATCTAGGCACGTGGCAATTTGATAATGATGAGATGTTGTTCAACTCCAATTCGCATTCGTCCATGATGAATCTGTATCCGGACAAATTGCACAATGGGCAAGGGAGAACTTTTAAAATAGCTACGTTTACTTATAAACCTTATAGTGTTCCAGGTAATTAACCTTTATATCCATAAATAAATGAGTCTGTTTTTGTATTTTATTGCAGAGGTACATGAAGGAACCGAACTGCAATTGGCAGAAGAATTTAGCCTCCACTACAATCTAACACCATACTACGTCCTGGACGAGGAAGGCGAATGGGGTGAGATATACGATAATTGGACTGGGTATGGAATATTGGGGAACGTTATGAATGATAATGGCGATGTTGGTCTAGGTAAGTTAATATTATTGCCTTGGGGAGTTTTGACCTTAGCTGATTGAAGTTTTGCTGCTGAATGTTTCAATTTCAAACGTACTTTTGAATTGATTGTAATATCGAAAGGAAAGAAACTTATTCATTGATGAAAGACAATTTTAAATTTAATAACACATCAAATATAATCTTGCCATCAATGTTTTCAGGTGCTTTGTATACATGGGCACACGAATATGCCTTTCTAGATCTTTCGAAACCTGTTGTTAGAACGGGCATCACATGTTTGACACCTGCTCCACAGTAAGTAGATCAACATCCTATTAAGTTCCCTCAATAAACGATTGCAATTTACGAATTTCCAAAGCTTAGCTGCTGGATGGCTCGTACCTCTGTTTTCCTTCACCTACGAAATGTGGATCGCCGTAGGAATAACCTTCGTCGTTTGTTCCCTGGTCTTAACCCTCCTGGAATATTATGATCAGGATGTGGACCAAAAAAAGTAAACATGTTTGGGGTTTGGAACAAAGAAGGGGATTCTCTGTTATAATATTAACTTTGCACAGCTCTGCTTCACTTATGGCGCAAAACTGCGTGTTGGACACAGCGTCGATCTTTCTTCTGCAAGCCTTCAATCGTTTCGGACATGCGGGAATTGCCAAAAACTTTCTGCACGGTTGCATGTTCCTCTTCAGCCTGCTGATTGCCAGCAGCTATTCGAGCGGTCTCGCCAGCAGCCTGACGGTTCCAAGATATGTCGGAGCGATCCACACTGTCCAGGATCTCGTGGACAGTGGCATACAATGGGGAGCTACGTCTATTGCTTGGATTATGTCCATAATGGGCGCTGAAGAAGTAACAAGATTATTAGTATATTTGGGAATCCAAAAGTATCGGACTCGCCCAGTATTTCAAGATGGGTCGGATAGTTTTGAGGCCCTGATATGATTCCTAAAATAAAACGTTAAATAATTTGCACTTTCCAGTACAACTACCAAGTCCTCGTGGAAAGGTTTCTCAAGACCGATGGTCCCAGGCTCAGCAAATACAACAACAAAAGATTTGCGTTCTCTGTGGAGAGACTGCCCGCTGGTAACGCGAATGTTCTGTTGTTTTACAACGTATGTTTAAACGACTGTAAATCTTTAAGGTCAATTTGCAATCGGCGATTATATAACCGAGGAAGGCGCCGCCGTTTTGCAGCTGATGCGAGAAGATATTTACTGGGAGCAATGCGTGCTCATGACCAAGAAGAGTTCAATATGGATGCCCCTCATAGATGACTTTATCCTTCGGCTGGCTCAGACCGGCATACCAGGCGTGTGGGAGTATCGCGTGGCCACGAAACACTTGAATCCGAAGATACAGAGAGCCGTGCAGTACGCGGCCAGTCATGCGGAGGGCAGGGACGGAGGGCCTGTCAAATTGCAGTGGGGCCACGTGCAAGGAGCGTTTGCGATTTTAATCATTGGGAATATCATCGGAGCAATTTGTTTTGTGGTCGAATGTTTGAAGAAGAGGAAAGATGAGAGAATTTCCCGAGAGACATTTTTAGAGTGAAATGTCGTTCAGTAGAATGCAATATGATAACAAAACAGTTTAGACAGAAATATAGAGAAGGGACAAATATTTATAGATTGTTTACACATTCTGTTTGCAGTGTGTCCACACCAGGCATATTTGCCTGGGAAAGGTTAATGTTTCGAGGAACGGCGTGAAACAGAGAGAAGCAGCAAAGAACTGTATGGAACAACCTGCAACATCTGACAATGAGAGTATAGTGGAACACATGAGTGACAATTGCCATGCTAGGCAAATATATCTGTTAGAAACACCCCTTAAAGCAATACTCAACATAAATGTTCACAACAATATAGAACCATTCAATAAAACAACAAATTCTCCGAACAATTTTCTAACTGAGGCCCGTATTGTGTACAATATTATCCTAAACCTAATCCTAATCGATATCTTTAATGATTGACAATCGAGATCTTATCACCTCACAATAGAAAATTGAATAACAAAGGCAATATAGTGAAACATTCTAACAAAACACAACAAAGACGTACTCGTCAGTATAAATATTTTATAAACCAAATTCTGTATAAAACCAAGCAGAATTCAGATATTCCTCTATTCCATCAACCGGTCTTGATAGAAAATTTTGTCCAAACTTTTATGTATTTAATTTTTGTATTATAATGGAAGAATTCAAGCCAAAATCTATTATTACAACATATTTTCTGAACAGTTCTTTCCACGGCTATCGTTTTCTCGTCGAAAAAGAACGCCATTGGCTCGAAAAGCTTTTCTGGCTGGTTTGCTGCACGTTAAGCTTTTTGGGTTCGGCGTTACTAATTCGTGCCAATTGGGACGATTATCAAAACAACGCCATTCAGTTTGTCGCCGAAACCAGTTACCTTGATTGGAACACGCAGTTTCCATCGGTGACGGTCTGCGAAATTGATAATCAGGATCGGATTGCTGAAGTTACAGACAAGTAAGTTATACCCAATCAGAGGTCTTCCTTCCTCTCTGTTCTATGCATGACATTGAACAATTGATGAAATTATAGATTATATGGCGATCCACACGATTACAATCTTGACGAAGTTGTCAAAGAACTCGTTTACTACAAAGGATTAAACTTTTACACTTTGCAAATCTGTGGGAACCCAAAATCGCGCAATGATGACTGCGCACTTAATAACTTCACAATATTTTCTGATTTGGTAAGGGAGATGATTACCCCCCAATATGCATGAATATTTAGTCTCCAATGTTTTTCAGGTGAGAAGCAATTGTCCACAAATTTTTGGCACGTGCAAGTGGAACAACAAGCCGTTCGACTGCTGCAAGTATTTCCAGCCTTTGAAGACAGAATTGGGCCTTTGTTACAGCATCAACTCGAAGCAAACGAACGCTAATAAAGAGCAATATTTAGATATGATCTCCAATCGAAAGCAGGGCGTAGGAACGTTTTACATGGAAGTTAAAGTCTTTGCAAATGTAATCCATATTATCACGTACTTCAAACCTTTATGCCGGATGGTCCAAAAGTATCGGACGCCCTTGACCTCTCGAGATGGATGCATTTAGAACGAAATGTTCAGGAGCACGAGGTTCTGTGATTCGGTCCATTTCCTACATGGGTAAATGGAACACCTTATTGGACACATTCTGGTAGCTGCTTGTTAGCTATTCTAAGACAAACAATTTTACCCGGAACCTTTTGTTCTAAATGTCTCCTATCTATGAATATATTAGAAGGATCCGATATTTTTGGCACATTTGCATTTAGAATCATGATCCTATAAGCCATTTTATAACAACGTATAGGTTTATGTGCTTGGGGAACAAGAAGTGCCATCACTGACAACTCTCCAGAATGAAATATTACAAATTGGGCCACAAATCAGATACCACAGGTATTTTGCTCTGACAGAGATCGAGAATCAAGCAGAGGTATTCTAAAACAATTGATATTAGGACCAAACTCCTTAAACAATCATGCCAACTAAAATTATTAGGTGCGAGACGTGTCCATCGTGCAAAGAAACTGCAGATACATGGATGAAAGCTATCTGGATGTTTATAAATATTATAGTTATTCGGCGTGTTCTGTCCAATGTCGTCGAGACGCTCAGTTGTCTCGTTGCAATTGCTCCCATCACCTGGTACCCAACACAAGTAAATACTTTCAAACCGCTTTCGATGTTAACTTTTGTTGACAATCCGCTCATTTGACGTGTTCCAGAAAAGAGTGAACATTGTAATATAACTGGTTTAGAGTGCTTAAACAAGAACTATGACGATTTGGCCGTTTTGAAAGCTCCGTGGGCGAAACGCAAAGGAATTGTTTGCGAATGCCTGCCGAGCTGTACGGAAATTGAATTAACTACCATCAAAGATGATAAATCTGGGTATGTTTTTATGCGCAAAATGTGGGAAATTGTCATAAATGAAATTTCTTTTTAGAATCGACGACGGCTTCGCAATTGTCGAGCTATCACTGGACAGATTGCCATCTGAAAGATTTAAGAGAAGCGTGGTTAAAGACAAACTAGATCTAGTTGGTATGTTCACATTGCAAATCTGTGTGGTATTAGAGTTAATTGTGTTCCTCGTGTTTATTAACTTTCAGTTTCAATGGGCGGAACTGCGGCTTTATTCATCGGCGCGAGTTTATTAAGTTTTGTCGAAATATTCTACTATCTGATATTCAGGCCACTTTCTAATTACATCAACTATAGAAAGGATCTGAAACGATCTATTAAGATGGAAGCGCGCAAAAAAGCATCACTTATAACTGTGAACTAACACTAGGCATGTACATTTCCTTCTTATATGCAATATACATCAATTTTGACGTATTTTATGTTATCGTAATCTTTCAACATTCTCTACGACTTGCTTTTAAATCTCCAACAATACGGCCCGTTACACTATGTTACATAAGTTGCCTAAGGTGCAATAGCACACGAAGAACACGTTCCAGGTTACTGCAACTCAATCGTTCGCGCTCGCAAACGAAACCAGCGCACAGTGGGACAAACGCGCGCGTAGCGTGCAGAAATTAATTTCAATATTTTCGTAAAAAATCCTTATTAATGATAAAACTACACATTACAACATATTTTCCATTATATTATATTTATGTTTTTCGAATA
>JARRAA010004207.1:0-144255 GCA_030557295.1 Ecitodaemon sp. MM-2014
CGAATTTATTTACCTTTATTGTGTATTTGACGAAAAATATGAGAAACGGTCAATTCTTAAGGGGTTGACTGTTCACATCCGGTTTTCCGGTTTTGTGATTTTGGTGAATTGCGATACGCGGATGCTGGAGGCCACCTAGCGAAAGGTGAATTTGAAAAAATCCGAGTGCTTGATCCACTTCCGGTGTGATTGAGACAATCAATCGTTGGGTTGTTTGGCGCGTCGATCGATTGATGAATTATATCCCGCCCGGCGCGACCGCGCGCCCGCAAGGGGGGTGGAAAACGTCGACGGAAGTGGGATGTGGGCCGATGTGATTTTCCGGCGGCCACTTTGCAGCCGCTTGCAGTGACGCGCAATCGAACTTCATCAAAAGCCGACGGCCGTCACCACTCCCAGTGATTTAATGTGCATTTGGATCGCCCCAATCTAATGCAAACAATCCAGCCGGCCCAGCGTACTCCACGCTCCAACTTGATTAATCAGGGGGCGGCGTGTAATGTAAATTTTTCGAAAATCCCCGTCGATTTCCTCGATGCTTAAGGTTTAAGCTCGATTTTGACGAGGCGATGCGTTTTTGTTTTCTATTTCTAAAACAAATGACCTTTCCGCCCTTGGACCTGCGGGGCGTCGGGGCGGTTGATGAATATTTAAAATTAATTAACTCGAACGCACAATTGGCAAGTAATTAATTTGCCTTTTGATTATGCATTCAGCGAGCCAATTTTTATCTTTCATCTTCACCTTTCCGACATTCCGGCGGAAAGCCGTATGTTTAGATTTAATCAGAACTATTTACCGCGACGGCAGACCGGAAGTGGAACTGAAAACAAACGGAAATGTTTGGCCAGTCGGATTGCGCAAACAGAATTTAATTATAACTAAACATTAATCGCACATTGGGCCGCCCACATCATCCAATAATTAACCTATTACTATTTAAAACCGGAAGTGGCCCAACGATCAAGTGATTTTACTCTAATTTAATGTGTTTAAACTTAAATATACCAGCCGGATATTTATTTAGAGATTGTAGGCACTCCCAGTGTTGATTTCCGGCTTTTTTGCGAATGCAAATTGTGTCGGGGAACATGTTTCGAGGAGTGTTGTTGAAGAAAATTAAAAAAAACTGTTCGCGTTACTGGGCCGAACAGCCGGAAAACATGGCGGCGACGAGTTTATTATTATTATTTATTCATCGTTTCATTTCTGCGCGTTCGCAAGGCAGCGTTAAAGTTAAACAAGCGTCGAGGGTGTTTCCGAAACGACGCCGACGTTGTAAGGTGAGACCGGAAGTGGAGTGACGGTGCGAGTGGACGCATGCGGAATGCATTTTTAATGCAGCCGAGCGTTTCTGCGACTCTAAAAATACGGCAACCGCAAATATTTAGAAAACCGGAAAACCGGAAGTCGTGTAAAAAATTGCGGCAAAACGTCTTTTATTAAATTCCCTGCGAGATGAGCCCCAGAATGGCACGAAAACGTGAGTATTCGCGGCGGGAACGACGAAATTTAAAGTTTTCCGCTTTTATTTCGCGCACATTGTTGCGTCGAGATTCGAAAGCTTCAGAAATCCAATATAAATAAAATCTAACGCTGACAAATCGCAGAACACGAACGTGAACGATGCGCCGTCGAAGATATTGCAAGGATAATGCCGCGCGTGGCGCTGGCGTCGCGACGCAAATCCGGCGTGCGTTTCCATGAAACTGCGCCATTATAAATTGTCTAGACGCTCGAAATAACTTGTTTGCACCACGGATTCGCGTTTTTGCGAAAACTTATCTCCCCGCGCCCGAAAATATCCATCGACGAGGGAATATTTGCGACGGGAATTTCTCCCTTTCGCAGAAAAATGAGATTTATCGATTTGCGGACGTTTAGACGTTCTATAAATATATTCGTGAATGGTCTTTATTAATTTTAGCGCCGCGACGCGTCGGCAGCTGAATATTCATGAGCGTGCGGCGGCGGAAAAAAGGACTATTTGCATAACTCACAAGGATAAACCGCGATAGAAGCCAGTCTAGACGCTCCGATCGTGTTTTCTGGCATTTGCTCGACACACAACTCCGCATTATTAGAATGAAACAGGCCGGGGCTGGGTGAGGTTAGGTGAGGTTAGAAGCGGGTTAGGCGTGCAGCCGCCAGGGGCGCTTTCGTCGCCCGGACGCCTCGTCGAGGGCGCCTTTATCAAATCAATCTTTCGGAAAGCGACAAAAGTGCTGACTGGGACGCATCTTCCTCCTTCGCGGCACAATGGGGCTCGGGGGCGGCGACGCGGGGGCGGCGAACGCGCCGCCGAGGGTGGAAACATGTGAGCGAGATTTGAGTAGCCTCGGGCACGTTGCGCTCATCGCACAATGGACGCTTTTGTCGCGACCACTGTACCTCGACGACCGCCGCCGCTGTTGCTGAATATTCAGCTCAAACTCTGCGCTATTAGGACGTCAAGTATACGGGGTGTTCGTGGAATTACCCGCCTCAATGCCCGCACTAACCTCTCGCATGTGTTTGGTACCGACCTTACCGATGTTACCCACACTAGCAAGATTACAGTTTTCTGCGTTTCGTTTGCAGAAAACTCTGTCACCGACATTGGAGATTTCTCGCCGCCGAAGCGCGCTTAGCGGTTGAATTTTTTTTGTTGTTTTTACGTAAGTTAAGTATAACTTAAGTACATAATAGGAATACAAGGCATAAGCCGGTGTGGCCATAAAGGCACAAACGGCACAAACGCCGCGCGCCGAGCACGCAATATTTCGGTGCTTATCTCGGCCGAGAGGACGCGGATAAATATATGGGAAAATATGTGCCTGAGGGGCGATCCGTTCTAAAGTGGGCCCGCCGCCGCCGCCGCCGCCCCCCGCTCCTTTGTATCTCGCCCACTCGAACTTTATGTCTTCTTTATCCGTTTTAATGGCGGCACTCTCATTTAAATAATAGCCCGGCCGCCTTTTTTTATTATTTTCATATGCGGCCCTTACTGGCGCCCGAAACTGAAGCAACCTTTCAGATTAGATGGATCGCAACCTCGAGCGTTTCGGCGGCGGCGAGCGTCGCGCTAAAAACGGACAGGAATTAAGATACAAGGCGAAAGATTACCCTGTATTAAGTTAATTTACTGCTCGGGACATTCTGCAGTAATCTGCAATGTAGGTAATAGAACACGCCAATTGCAATGATATCGGTAATTGAGGAGAGGCGTAGGGGCATAGGGCTGGTAATATTGAGCTCTACAATTTCGGTTATATACAAAGCTGTGATTAGGTAATCTGTAATCTAGGTTTAATCAAATTGTCGGTAATGTAGAACGTTGAAAAGTGAATGTCGTTAAGAAATGTAGGAAAGTCTGTTTCTCCTTTCTTCTAATTTTTTTTTGTGTAACAGCAGCTAATATAAAGCGCTGAGCGAATGACTGTAATACAGGGTTCTGTAATGTCGGTAAGAATACGTTGTTCTCCATAAATGTGTATTTTTCTCGCAACAGTCGGTAATGTAGACCGCCGAAGAATGAATGTTGATAATACAGAGCTCTTAACGTCGATAAGAATACACTTCAAACCTTGTTTTTCATTAATTTATACTTTTCCTATGCCAGTCGGTAATGTAGAGTGCGAAAAAATGAATGTAGTTTTCTACAATTTTGATAAGAATGCAATAGGGATCTGATTTTACAACAATTTGTAAATTTTAGGTGAGTTTGTAATGCATAGTAATACAGAGATCTGTATTGTCGGTAACGACCGGTATCTGTAATTCATAATGTCGATAATAACGTATTCTGTAATGCCGGTAATACAGAACACGCTTCGCTCCGTGTACCGATATCGGCAATAGAGGAAACAGCAACCGTCCAAATCCAACTAATCCAACCTCAAAACTCTGAGCGCAGTTTTGTTTTCGTTGCTAATTGAAACAATTCGACGGTTTAGCGTTTCGGTCGCCCCCGAGCGGCGGCAAATGGAATATGTAAATGAGTCGCGAGGCGCGGCGGCCGCGCGAATATCATCCGATCGACGTTTTATTTTCTAATTAACGTTTCGAAGGGATCATCAACATCGCACGTGGCGCCGCCACCGCATCCCATTAGTGCTGATCATTCGCAGTCGCACGTAAATCAGGGAGGCGCGTGCGCGCGCGAGCCTCGTGCGGCTAATCGAGAACGTATTTAATTAATTAAGGTGATTAAAAGCATTTTGCGCCATTATATGGCGGCGCCATCGATTTCTTGTAACTGAGGCCCGGGACCTCGCGAAATTTCCGGTGCGTTTTGACCCGGCCGCGCGCGTCTCCCGCTTTTCAATCGCGAGGTGATTCGGTGCTTTTAAGTAAAGTGATTGATTGCGATATTAATGTCGATAATATAGAGCGGCGTAGGGTGAGTATGCGTATCTGATTGTCGGCAATGTAGGGAGCTAAAAAGCAGATGTCGATAATATAACGTTCTGCAATCTCGGCTAGAATAAATTAGAAACTTTGTTTCTCTTGTAAGTTTTTGCATCTTTCTGTAAATGTCGGTAATGTAGGTTGTAATGAAGTGAATGTTGGTAACACACAGCTCTATAATATTGGTACGAATGAAGAAGGTTTTTTGATTTTCCCGGCGATATTCGGTAATCAGAATGTTCTGATAAGAATGTCGGTAACACAGAGCTCTGTAATGACGATAACTAAAAAACAGTTCTGGTTTCTTTGATTTTCGTGTTTTCCGACTTTGCATTTTAAGATGCAACAAGTTTGTATGATTGTTTTGTGTCTGTTCGGTCTCTGAAAGCATCCCCGCGCTAATTCGCCGACTCCTTGAGGTGGCTGCGCGAAATAAGTTCCATTAATATTTGATGCGCGAGTTTGGCGAATGCAAAGTGGTTTCTTCGGCGCGCCGCGCAAACTTTCCATCTGCGGCGGCCGCGCCAAAGCCAAATGGACGAAGGCTCTTAAGGTTCTGCCTCTTTCCACGACCGCAGGAGTCGCGCACGACATTAAGACCGCATTCTGTAAAATTGACCGCAAACTTTACCTCGACGACGAGCGAGACACGATGGAAAGCCCATTAGCTCGAATCCGCACGCTGCTGTGTTAAGTCGACATTACAGTTTTCTTTTTTGCCAGCCCTCGCCCTCTCTCGCCGTTGCAAGTCACAGTCGGCGCCAATTAACGCGCGCGGCGGAGCGAATCGATCAAGCGCGAAAATCACATTTGCATGCAAAGTCAAGACGCGTACGCACGGCGCGCCGGATGACGGAGGCGGCGAAGTAATGCCATGTCGAACGGCAATCGAAGCCCGCTTACACCTCGAGTTAAACTAATTATTGTTTAAGAGCGTAAGCCGATTAATCAATCGACGACGAAGAAACTCGTCGGCAAGACGGGCGAGCTTCCGCAAGAAGCCTGGCGCGACCGCCGCCGACGAAGCCCGAGGATGGAAGGATAATGAGCGGCCGCAATAAGAAATGGATTAATCAGCCATTCAGACTGGTTAATTGTGATAAGAAGCATGATTTAGATTCTAAGCCGGAGCGAATTATATAGGGAATTACAGGAATCTGCGATTCCTGTTATCGACCCTACAGTTTTCTGTAATTCTAACCTCGAAACTGCCGCGTTCTCGGGAGACGCTTGCTGGGGGGAATTTATTGGCGATGCACGAGGTTATTTTGCGCGCGTTTCCGTTGATTTTATTTGATCCCTTAGTTACTTGTTACTCGCCGTACGCCTAACTTGATTTCGCCCTCTTGTTTCGATAGTCGTTAGCAGTTTACTCAGTCCATTCAGCTCCGTCCCATATTCCGAGATTGTTAGGGGTTGCTTGGCAATGCGGACGCTTCGACGCGAAGTCGGTCGATCGTTTTTGCCGCGCGTCGATTCTCTCTGAACCCTCGCGTCGATCCACAACAGGAAGTTCCACCCCATCCTCCCAAATTCACGACTCTCTCCTCTCCGTCGGAACGGCTGCTAATTTTTTCCTCCGCTGAAAACAATGTTTGATAACACGAACGGTGCCCGGCGCCTTCGCCATATTCCTCGTTTTCTTGCGGAATAAGTAAACATGGATTATTCAGGCATTCGGCGAATTAGTTTTCTGATCTCGCAGCGAGTCAATCAAATTAGTATGCTCGTCCGTGCGCTCGGATTCCTGGCGCGGCGTTGCCTTTTTATTTTCCGCCGACGACGCTCGCAGGATGAGCATCCTCGGCGGGCGCGCTAGACGCCTGTGGGTTCCTTTGATTTGATTGGCCGCACTTAGCGGCCATTCGGTCTGCGCGCCGCTCGCCCTTTTTCATTGCGCCAAATTGCTTCAGTCTAGACTCTCGACAATTTCAACAATTTCGCGCTCAAGCACAAGATATAAATGGATCTCGGTGGGTTGGTTGTCACTTTTAATTTATTACAAATTTTTGTGTAAGAATAACCTACAAATATTGAATGTCGATAATGTAGAGCTCCATAATAACGGCTTTGACAGTTTTTTCCTTACGCGTCGGTAATGCAGATCTCTTTAATACATTTTTGGAGATAAATTCTATGGATTTAGTACAGTTTTTGAAGTTTTCCCCTACTGTCGGTAATGTAGAGATCTGGACTGTCACTATTCTTTTGCAGTCGGTATTGTAGAGTCTTGTAATGTTCAAGTCGGTATTGTGATTGTTTATTATGACGATCGGCATGGTAGAGCCCCGTAAAACTATTGTCGATACTACGGAGTTCTGTAAATCGGCATATAAATATCCCTGAGTTTTATTATAGTTTATGTTTCTCCGAAATGTCGATAAAACGGAGCCCTGTAAACTAACCCGATAAAATTGGTTGTCGATAATACAGAGTGCGGTAATATTGGCATAAATAAATTACGTATCACGCAGGTATTGCTCAAGCGCATGAAAATCCTGAGAGGAATTGTTTATTTAAGTTATCTCACCCCGTTGACGATGCAGAGCTCTGTAATATCGACATACTCTAACAGTTGGTATTGTAGAGCGCGGTAATTTTAGTACAAATATATTCTTAACATTTATGCCTCCCGCGACAGTCGGCAATGTAGAACACTGTAAAGTTCAAACCGGCAATACTGGGTCCTGTAACAACGTTACAGAGTTCTGCAATAAAGAAACCTGCAACTGCGCCGCAAACATGAAATAATTCAAATTTAGTCGAGCTCGGAATAAAAACAATTGCGATATTAGTTCGACGCGAGTTGCTAACGATTCCCAGGAGTGTTATTGCGTTATTAATCCGAGAAGCACCTGAATTAAGTTTATTACACTAAAGCTCGGGAAGTTTGAAGCGCGAAAAGCTTAAAAGCTTCCAGTTTAATGCAATCCGGCGCATCGCTTTATTATACGCGTGCACTCGGGGCTCGCGTATCTGATTTCGCGCCAATGAAAATTTCGCGGCGACGATGGAAGGCGAAAAATTGAAAATTAAAAAGCGAGAAAACCACCGAGCGAAAGTGAAACGTGCGAATGAAAACGTTATCCCCGAAATAATGTCGTAATAAAAGCGAACGTCGCGCTCATCGATCATAAATATCGCGCTGTTTTTTTAATTAAATCGAAAGCGCGCATTAAATCGAAAATGCAAAACGCTTAAATCATTCGGCGCTTATTTCGGGGGCGCGCCCGGATCGTTTATATAATGTAGCGCGTGCGGAAAATTGTCGTGCGTTCCTGCTGTTTTCCGTTTTTCGCCCTCGCGAAGCGCGGCGCGTTCTTTTGCACGAGTTTTTCCCGTTTCCAACCAAATTTTGCGTGAAATCACTCCAACTGTTGCGGGAAACTACTCGCGCTTCGCTGCAAATTTGGCCGGGAACGGTCGCTGCCGAAAATTTTGCTGCTGCGACCGCGGAAATGAACGTTTATTGATAAAAATGGCGTCGAAGCGCGGTTCGGTTCGCTCGCGTTCGCCGTTTCGAGGTTATGATGATGTTCGGTGCACGGGGGGTAGGTGCCGCGTCGGAATCGTTATTTATTTCATTTGAATCGCGTGCGTCGCACGTGTCCACATCGCCGCCGCTTGCCGCCACCGGAAAACTGAAAACACAGGAAAGCGCGGCGAAGGTTCGCTTTCGGCGGCGTCGGCGCGAATCCAATCAAACGCGCTGCCTGTCGAAGCGCAGGAAACCAATGGCGTCGAGTGGAAAATATGGCGGAAGTTGCGCCGCCGCCGCCGCCGCCGCCGTTAATATTTTACGCCCGCGCGGGGAAATTGAACGATATTATTTTCATGCGGTCGAGCAATACCTGCGTGCCACGTAATTTACGCCGTTCCGGGGGTCATTATTTCACATTGTGCAGAAATTACCGATAAATGCTAAACCGGAAGTGAACAAAGTGACCCAAAAATATTATTACGCCCTTAATATTAGACAATTTCTGCATTTTTTGCCAAAAAAGGACACAAGCAGGAAAACCGGAAGTACCTTATTACGTGTAAAAAATCAAGGCTCAAAAAAGACACCACTTTTACTTATATGCCTTGAGAAATATCGTAAATCTCCCTTTAAAACGCAAACCGGAAAACCGGAAGTTCTCCATCTACTATCCGTAAACGCTCTAAAAATTGCGAATACCTTGTAACAATCTAGGCTATAACAAGATTACGCTCCTCGGCAATTTACATGATTGGCTCGAGCGAACGCGGCGCCATCTCGTAAACAATAGCCATCACCTTAGTAGTAATAGTTAAGGTTAAGTGCGACGGGTCAAGATCCGTCGAACACCATCTACTCCGCTCTACGCTCGCGGCGCTTATCTTTGTACTTCTTCCCGCGCCGTTAATATAAGTATTTACATTTGCTATTAAACCGGAAATGGATACTCGCGACCACGAGGCATTAAACTTTTACGCCCGCGCCCGCGCGCTCGTAATATTTCCAGCGCATAGTTTTTCATCTGCGGGGCTCGCTCTGCGTTCTTTCCTCGCCGTTCGATCCACACCGGAGAACCGGATAACTTGAAGCGTCCGCCATTTTGTTCCATGCGTCATGGCGTGTGAAAATGTAACGAGCAATGACGTAAAACTCACTCATCGTCGATGCTTCCAGTCTTTTACTTTTAAGCCTCTCGCCTGCTCAGAGACAACTTCGATTCACTTCCGGCTTTCCGGTTTTACGTTTCCCCGCCCGGGGGAGGCCATGAACTGCAGACAAATCGAAAAGAAGATATGTTAAATAAACTAAAATTTCCGATTTTTATTCGTCCACTTCCGGTTTAGTTTTGCGCGCCGCGAGTGCTGACATCTGTAGGTGAGCGCTGGCCGACGTCCTGTTTATTGTGTCGGACGACTTTTATTCGTTTCGCGCTCATAATTTATTTGACGGTTCGTCGTGCTTTGATGCCCGGCGTGTCACATAGATGGCGCCACTGGTCGGAATAACTAATTAAACGTTAACGGGCCGGGACGCGCCGAAAAATTGATAGTTCATTAAGCCGCCGTTTTTCGAATGGGGCCGTATTAATGTCCGACTGTTTCGCTAGTCAATCCCGCGATCCTGCCAATCCCGCGCGCGGATTAATGTCGCTGTCGGGCCGCTCGTTGAATATTGATTCCTCCATTCGATTCGTAAATTTGCGCATTAACTCCGGCGTGGCGGGACCCGCAGGACGCGAGCCTGTTTGCGCACGTCGGCGGGGTAATAAAGTTGCATTGTCACATCCTCGACCGGTTTAACAAGCCGATTGTGATTTTGATGCGCGCGGATCATTCGGTCCGCCCGCGCCGCCCGAATGTTTGCGTTGTCCTTGCGTCGTCCTTGAATATTTAATTTTCGGATTTCGTCGCGCGCGCGCACGCGCCTAGCAGGAGAAGCGCCGGACGCTTTATATCCCTAAGTGGGTGCTTTTACGACGCCGCGGTGCGCGCAGTGATGGCGGCGGCGCCGGGCTTATTTATTCAGTTACGTGCCGTACCGCCGCCCCCGCTGTCGATATCTCCGCGGGCAATATGTTATACACATGTTGACTGAACGCGCGCGAACACATGTTTTTAGTGGCTGCGCGCCGCCGCGTTTTATTGAGATCGCGAGCGCGCGCGGCGAAAAAAATTTATCGCCCGATTGACGTATGGCGGTGCTTTCCTGCACCCTGGGTCACAATCTCCACTAACCTAGAAATAACCCCTTAAAACTATAAATTTTCTTTTCTTTTTTTTCGCCTCAATTTTTGGCAAAATATTTTATCCTCGCAGGATTTTTAGCGAAACACCCCGTTTGTCATAAATTTCGCTAACGTGGACATAAACCTTAAAACTATACTTTTTATCTGAATGATATATTTGGAACGCCCCGTATGAATTTTTGCGAAACGCCCTGTGCGCATGAATTGGTCTAAATTGAAATTGTTGAACAATAGGAGCGACGGCCAACCCGGCCACCTTTTGTGTGTTCATTAAAATTTCAATAAAGTTTGTTTCGTTCGGAGCGGCGCGGCGGCGGCGGCGGAGGCGGCCGGAACACAATGCGCACCGGCCACAATGGATTTTCGGCAAAGCGGGGGTCGATTCCGATAGATTCATTTAAATGCCTTCCCCCTCGAAAACTATTCCCCGCGCATGCTTGCGTCCGGTCAATGCGAAGCCGAGAAGTGAGGTTAGGTGCGTGAAACGCTAGCCGTGCACAAACTGGGTTAGAAATTTGAGTATTAATGAATGGAAACTCTTCTTAGGGAAGGGCGCTTTGGTGCGTTTAGTGTGGAAACGTTAGTAGTAGAGGAAAAGTAATTTTTCTTTTCGTTGGCTCGATGAGTAGACTAGAAATGAGGTTAGGTGGACAAAATGTACGCTGTGCAAAATCTAGACTAGAAATTTAAGTGTGAATGATTGGAAACTTAGATGAGGGGAGCGGCTTTTTGTGTGCAACACAGAAAAACATCTTTTTAGTGAACTAATTATATGTTGAGTAGGTTTGAAGTGAGGTTAGGTACATGAAAAGGCATACATATTTGAGTTCCGAGAAGAAACCCTTCTGCGGGAATTGAATTTTTGTATTTTAGAGGTGGCAACTTTTAAATTTCGTCTGCAACATCGAGAAAATAATTTTTCCTTTTCATTCGTCGCATAATTCCATCGCCTTAATATCCGCTGACTCCACGACTTCCGGGGGGACGTGGAGTGGCGCCACTATCGTCCACAAGTGGATCGTCCTCTCGATAGTAATCCCATGCAAATCCTTATTGAAAATATCTGCCCTCGTACGAAAATTTGGATTTCCTGCGTTTGACACAGATTGATTGCCTTCGAACCGGATCCAGCATATGTCGGACGAAAAAACTGCCGCAAAAACCACCCTTGGACAAAGGGGCACTAACCGGAAAAAAATATAATAAGACTTGAGGAGGGTTTAATAAGCATGGTTACGTTTTTTCGAGATAGAACCGCAGCCACTTTTTTTACCGCTAGATGACACTAGCCCCCGAAGAACGCCCGACGCGCACAAATAATTTTTATGCTTTTCATTCCACTCATCCAGGTAAAAGTTATTCTGGCGAGATTATGTAGAATGTTTGACGCGCCGTGCGCCCCGGGGGCGGCCAGCGCGCGCAATGACGAACCCGCTTCGCGCATCTCGTCGTGCCCGCAACTCCCCGACTCATGAATAACTGAGCGGCGGCGTCGGGGGCGTCGCGCGGAACGCGTTAAAAGTTATAAAACGCTATAAATTATTACAACTTTTGGGGTCGTCGCGTGGCGCGGTCAAGCGTCGACGATTCCGGCGCAAATTAATTTTTTAACGCCGACCGAGCGGCGCCATCTATCGGCGGCGAGGAGCGCTCGCGCGCCGGAAGCGGTTCCCACGTGCAATATGATTATTGCGGCGCGGCAAACGTCTTTATTAAGGGCGTTATCGTTCGAGGAGTAAAATTAATGACCGCGAATGCGAATCGAGCGTGATTATGGCCGCCCCCGATGTTGCCGCCTCCTCCGCCGGCGCGATTTAAAGTTATCGAATGCGCGATTACGGAGCGAAACACTAAAGCGGCGCGCCGTAAAACTGCAATCATCCATAACGCGGGTTTGTTGGCGGCCGCGGGGGCGCTCGCCTCGCCGCCCCCTCGGTAATGCTCGTTGTCGGCGCATATCGATTTCGTATCACGCGACGAGGTAATAACATCGGTAAAATATATTACTTTAGTACTTTATGTAAATACGTTGCGCGAACGTGGCGACTCTTGCCCGCGAGATGGCGCCAGCAGGTGGGCGAACGTCGGGTTGCCTATTATGAAGCCGTTTAACCTCATTATGTTTTATTACGCTTTGCGATCTTCGCGGCGCGTTTTAATGACGCGATTTTTCCGGATAATTAAATTAACCGGGCGACGTGTTTGTTTTGGGGGGCGGCGGACGCGCCCGAAACCGCGCCAATTTGCGATCATTAAATGGCGGCGCGACTCCGCGCAGCATTAGCAACATTCGCGGCAAAAATACGTCGATAATTGGCCACGCGGCGGCGGTTTTCGTGCGCAGCGCCGGCGTACGCACGCAACGTAATTACGGCCGCTCGCCGCCCCCCTCGCGAGTGGCTCTTCGGCGCTGCGGCGCCACGCACGAGAGCCATAAATTTGACAAAAACGACTAAATTAAATTCAATAGTCGAGCGCATTGCGCGTGCGCGAAACACGGGAATGATTTTTACCCACATTTTCGGCAATTTTTAACGCGCGAATAAATTGATTTGTTCGACAATTATGTCAGCAATATACATTACAACCGTCGCGCGTCGCGTAAATAGGCGTAATTAAAATAACTCGGAATATCAATCAAGTGGAATTTAATTCGGCGCTTTCGATTGTCGAAACGATTCGACTATTTTTGGTCGCCGCCCTCCGCTGCGATATTAATCAAAACGAATCAAATGTATACAAAGGCGGCGTTATTCAGTTACACGATGGAAATACATAAAACATTCGTCCAGTAATAACGCGTTTGTTTATAAATATTTGCCGTGCTCGATGCAGTCAGTCGACGTTCGACATTCAGCATTCGTGTAATAAAATATTGCTGCGAGTTATTATTGATTACGGACGGGTGGCGGCGCGGGCGGCGAGGAGGGCGATATATTTTGGAAATTTCATAAGCAAGTATCCCTCCAAGGTATAATCAGACCGCCCGCGGCTGCCTGGTGGCGCTGCACGCGCGTTCAATGGCGATGCATGCACCACTAGCGCCACCTCACTCGTAAATCTTATTAATGCACCAAAACGGGGCGATTTTCTCCCCGGCGCGCATTGCCCTAACAAGATATTCATTGCGGATATTTAGCGCCGAGAAAATTTAAGGTTAACGTGGGGAAACTGAAGAAAATTGGGAAAAGCTTGAAAACATTTTGGAAAGAGTTTGGAGGGAAATTTATTATGGAGGAATTTTATTGGGGAAGTAACGGATAGAAATGACAGAAATTGTACAATGATGTGAGTTCTGTTAGACGATAGGTGGCGCGACTTGAGGTTAAGAAGGAAAAGGCTCGGAAGCGTTTCGAAGCGAAGGAGAAAATGTTCAAACAAAAAAAAGAGGGAAATTTTTCTGGAAGAAATGACGAATAGAAATTATCGATAAATTACAAATTATTTGTAGTTTATAGACGATAGGTGGCGCTAGTAGTTGTACCATAGATGGCACTAGTTTAATTCCTGCCTACGAAGATTTTTCAAGTCCGCCGTCGCGGCGAACTAAGATCTGGCTGCTTGCCCGCGCCGGCGAAAGCGGTATAATTAAGATTAAGTGAGGTGTGAAGCGAGGGCTGCGCCCGAGCCGTCCCGAAGGATCTCATTTGGCGGAGATAAACCGACGAAGAGCTCGAGGACCGACCGGCGGTTACAACTATCGCAAGTGTCGGATCCGACACCGCCGCCGTCGTCCTTATGCCTTAGCCTTCTCCCTCGGGCAGTTCGTTGCAAAAAAACGCGGCGTAGAATTTAAGCCACGCCTCGCGAATACGTGGCCGCGCCCCTTCAAAATGTTTGCGCGCTTAATTTATATTTATTCGTTCGCGTTAATGTCTCCACGCCGAATTCGGAAACGCGCTCAATCACGGAAATAGTTTCGCGTGTGGTCGAGGTTTTGCGGGGGCGGCGGCGGCGGCGGCGCTGGCTGGAAATGTAAAACGTCGACGGCGGAAGCAACAAGACGCGCCGCGCGTGCATTTACTGCGGTTTAAACAAACGGCGCGCGCGAGCGGCAAGATTTATGGGGCGACAAAAAGCGCCGCCCGACGAGGGCGGCCGGAAGCGAGCGACGCTAAAACGCTTTAAATTAATTTAAATAAATTAAATGTTTATGCGATGCTAATAAAGCGCGCGGGGTGAATTATAAACGGCAAATTTTACGAGCGAGAGTGATTTCGGGTAAATGATTTTTAGCTCCGCCTTTGAAGTTCCTCTGACAATAAGCACCGCCTCAAACTCGGCCAGGCAAGCGCCACCTGCGGCGAGAAGATGTCGGCGATGCTTAGCATTTTAAAGTGGCTTTACTCCTGTTTACGGCCCACTGTAACGTATTAATGTTCGGTCGGAAAATCTCCGTGTTTTCCGCCGCCGGAACGTTTGCAGTTTCCGCGCGTTCGCGGCCCCGACGGCGGCGATAAGAAGATGAAGACACTGCGGAAATCTTTTGCATCGCATACACGTTTCGCCCTGTCGCCCTGTCGGTCTGTCGCCGTGCCAAGAAGTTTCCATTACTGCGTTCCGCACGCCGCCGCCCCCGACCCGCTTCTCGTTCTCCGGCTCGTTCGGCTCCCTTAGCTCTCTTGGCTACGGATAAACCTGATTCCCGTTTTTACGATTAACACATGCATTAGGGGCGGCGGCGAACGTCTTCCCGCCTGCCGCGCGCGATATCATTACGCGGCGCCCTTTTGCAGAAAGTGGAGGCGCCGGGCATTGCGGTCCCCGGGTCGATTTTCCAGACGCGAGATTACCACTGTCGCCGTCGTGCGCGACTTCTGATATAAAGCACCTTGCGCCAGCGGGATATGTGGATGTAACTTCTTTATCCGTTCATATATAAGGATAAATCCACCTTTCGCGTGCGCGCCGAGGGCTGAGGGCGAGGATTTCGGCTTCTACTACTTTCTGCGCGCCCCGCGCCAAGTTTAAAGCGCGCGCACTCCTGCGCATTTCGATCGAAATTGTACAAACTAACACGGATCTAGGCCCACTTCAAAATCAAGCCGCACCCACAAGGAACCAAGCTCCGCCCCCTTCGAACTCTATTCCTTTTTAATTTTCACCCCTCCTGTTATACAACATTTTATCATATATTTAAAAATCTACACAAATAGAGCCCCGCCCACCTTAAATTTACGCCACACCTACTAAAAATGAATCCACGCCCCCTATACTATACATTTTTGTGAATCGTCCAGATATGATGGCATTTCGATCTAAATTGTACAAACTAACACGGATCTAGGCCCACTTCAAGATCAAGCCGCACCCACAAGGAACCAAGCTCCGCCCCCTTCAAACTCTATTCCTTTTTAATTTTCACCCCTCCTGTTATACAACATTTTATCATATATTTAAAAATCTACACAAATAAAACCCCGCCCACTTTAAATTTACGCCACACCAACCAAAAATGAAGCCACGCCCACTATACTATGCATTTTTGTGAATCGTCCAGATATGATGGTTATTTATTCCGCAATTAGAGCGACGTTTAATTAATATTTTTTTTCGTCCCCCAAGACGATTTTCTCATCGTCTCGCATTAATATTTTTAAGCGAATGTAAATTCCCGCTGCAGCGTCACTTGGATCATCGACTACGTGCCGATTACAGCTCGAGGCGCTCAACTTCTGCTCGCTGGCGGGGATGCTCTCTGGCGGGGCGGGGAGCGACACGCGGAGATGGGATTGCGGAGTCGTTCGAGCGTGCCGCTGCTAATGTAAATTCGAACGTATTACAAATACGCCGCCCGTGCCCCGGAGCCGAAGCCTTGAAGACATCGAACGCCTCACCCTTCCTCCCGGCCGCCGCCCTCCCTGCAAATGTCCTTTGTGCGCTCGCTCCTGCGGGATTCTTTGACGTCAGGGGGTGAATTAGCGTTCATTAAAAATTCAATTTGCATTATCGCTTTCTTCCTCTCTTCGCGCGCTAATTATGCCAAGGTTGCCCCGCGGAGGCCTCAATTGGCGTGCAGGGGTCATGTCAAGGTCGTGTTGATTTTTTTCGTTTTCTTGACGTTGAAGGGGATTTATTTAACAATCTTGGCCGGAGAACGTTCTCGGAGTTTCGAAGGCGTCCCAGTTTAGGAGACAATGGCGTTCGCGTCTTTTGTCTCCCGCGCCCCCTCGACGGCCCTTTCGGCGCGCGCGCGGGGCTGACCTTTTGTTGCAACTTTTCCGAGTGCAGCAACTTTGTCCATAACTCGGACGGATCCATTCGCGCTGTCGGCCACTCTCCAAATTGAATGCGCGATGAATGCGCCAAGTTTGCATTCCCCCGGTCATCGCAAGTTCCATGGGGCGGAGGCGCCGGGACGCGCGTGCGATTTTTTCAAGCTCCGCCCTCTTGAATTTCTGACAATTTAAGCGTCTCGCCTCGTGATTTAATAAATGTTGCAGGGGGGAAAACGGGAAAACGATACCGACTAAAACCATATTACGGCCGGGGGATGAAGGCTCGGCTTTGCGGGGGCATCCTGGACGCTGCCGCAAGGACGAAGCCGGCTTCATTGAAAGCAATTAATTACGAGACCACGTCGCCCTCCGCCGAGCTTCACTCCGAATGTAACACGTCTAAATGGCACTACATTATATAGGGTGTTCCACCAAGGAGTAATAAAATGTAGTTTTTTAGTTTGGGCTTTATTGCGTCGCCCTCTCCGGCGTGTTGTTGTTTGTTTGTTCCGTTATTAATAACATCGCGTCTGTGTAATGTCCGCCGTCCAGGGCGCCTAAGGGCGAAGCGCCGTAAACTCCGCGCACACCTCCGACCGCACATGTCGTCCTGGATCTCGTCCTCGGTCTCGTCCTGGACCTGGACCTGCGGACTGTCCTACCGCACTTTATTCAAACTATTTTCGTTATTTATGAAAATTAAGTTGTCGCAAAGGTCGCATTGCGCAGCACCGCGTAACGAAGTTGTCGCCCGGCGCGTCCACGCAATACCTCACGTGTTAAATAATTTCCCTCGCGCTGAAAGTTAGCGCTTTCCGATGCGTTTTTCCGTGCGAATTGAGCCGTTTCGCGCGCGGAGTAAACAAGGACGAATGTTTATGTTTGCCGCACGTGCAAGCGCTCCTGTTTCCACGCGTCGACGTCGCCCTTTCGGCGAACTATAAATCAACTCTTTGTGCCGCGCAAAGCGGCAAAGCGAACGCGGCGAACGAAGTGAAAATGCGGGCGCCACGTGCCCGCATCGCGCCGCCGCCGCCGCCGCCCCGCGCGCCAGATACTTTCGCGATAGCGCGCACCGTATCGAGTTAACTAATTACGGAAAGATAACGCAGATTAACGCGCGCTTCCGCTTTCTGGCATCGCGCGCTTCGTTCTGAAGTGACGCGCGCACAAAACGCCCAATATTGCCGCATCTTTGAGGAGCGGAGGATTTAATATGTCGGCGGCACATCGGAAGTGCCGGCGCGGAAATGAAAACCGGAAGTGTCGGCGCGTTTAATGTTTACGGAATAATTAACGCGAATTTTTCGAAAGAAGCAAAACGTCGACTTTTTCAAAACCGAATGTTCGTTTGCGCACGTTGATAAAAACCGGAAGACCGGAAGTGTGTAAATTAAAACAGGAAGTTGGTAGATTTAGCTGACTTGTTGAAAGTTGTTCTTTTTAGGAATGAAAAACATTAATTAGCGACTAACTACGTGTGTTTTGATTAAATTTAATCAACAGCTACAAAAGTGGCAATTTCGCGACAAGAACGAGGCGTGCGCACGACGCAAACCGCTAATCAATTCGCTGGCGTGTGCAGGAGCGCGCGCCCTGCTCGCCGCCCTGCATATTGCGTTGCATCAATCTTTGTTAATTACGCGCGCCGGTAAATGAGTTCCCCGGATGTTCGCGCGCAATTACGCTCGAACTTTATAATAACAACTAGCGAATGCAAAGTGCATCGGAATGCGCGTCGTAAACACCGGTTTTGTGCAGATTATGATTTATAAGCGCGTGAGCGCGTGCGCGTGGTGACTTCGCCCGGCGCCTCCACGCAATGCTCTCAATGGGAAATTTCCCTCTGGGTTCGAACCTTAAATGCACGCGAGGAATTTTGTTTTGTTTTTATAGGTGAATGATTAGCGACGGTGGCGACCGTGCTGGCGGCGGTGCTGACGGCGGCGGCGAGGGGGCGGCGGCATCAAAGGTTCTCTTTTAAAATGACAGGTGATTTATTGGCAATTTCCAATTTACACATTAATTTATCTTCTTAGCGTGTTCGCGTGTCACGGCTGGTCCGGACCGGACGTCGCCGCCTCCCGTGACACCGCCTCGCCGCGCGCGCACGGCCCACAGATGACACGCGCATTGATGGATTAACCGGTTTCGGGTGGAAATTAATTCGTAAGTTTTTTCGGCGCGAGCGCTTTCATTCCGCGCTCGAGCCGCCCGTGGAAATCGGAAAACGCAATAACGCTCGAACGCCGCGCGCAAACAACGAAAACACCGCTCTCAATAAATTCATTTGCTCGTCTTCACTTCGGTTATTGAGTTTCGGCGCGTCCTTATTCTCCCCGCGGAGTTAATAGATTTTTCTGTTTTCCACCCCCCGAGGACTTGAAATATCGACTCGTTCTGCGCCGCACCACTTGTTCCGCTCCCTCCACCTCCGTCGCCACCCACGCCTCATTATAATTTATCTTATTTTTAAGCGGGGCGAAGGGAAATAATTTCGTTTACTCGAATAATCTTAAATTGTTGGGAAATTCCAACGTCGCGACGTCTTCGCGTTCCGGCCAGACGCCGAGACGCTCGAATTCTTGGCGCGCTTTGAACGCTCCCAGCCGTCCGACGATGTCTGGTGCATAAAGATAACAGCAATTTAATAACCAATTTGTAGTTTTATTGCGGCGCCCTCTATTATGCGGAAAGCTGGCGAACGAGTTCGCGAAACGACGCCGTGGCGGACGTCTAATTGCGCGAAGTGCGCGACATTCCTTCATGAAATTGTCCCGAGCTTTAGTTGCGTGTCAAAATTGTTTTCCGGACGGGGAATTTTAAGGAGGCGGCGGCGCGGGGATGAAAAGCGAATCGATGCGGGCAACAATCGCATGACGCGCGCGTCGAGCGCGTCGCATGAGCGGGGAAATCGCGTTGCTGCACGCGCACGCCAAGATAAACATTGACGTTTCAACCACCCGCCTAATATTTCATCTTTCGCCAACCCACCCACATCAGCAACCCCGTCTCGCCCGCCTCCGGGATTTATCTGTCGGAGGTGTCTAACAAGCGTATTTTTATGGCTTTTCAATGTTTTTAATATCTTCATACTTCGGGAGGCAAATTTTCATGTGAATGTGTTATGGCTTCCCGTTTACCGGTTTTCCGATTTTCTGGTCTTTGAAATCTGTTTATAAATATATTTATTTGTGGCAGTTTTATGTCTGAACATCTGAAAAGATGCTATTTTAATAAAAATCGCGTGATTAGCGAAGAAATCGGTTTACTTCCGGGTTTCCGGTTTTGTGTTTTTGTGATATTTTAGCGTTATAATGTAAGACAAATTTATATTTGTATAAATCACTATTTCTGTCGAAGTGGAAATTTCCTCCTTCCGGTTTTCCGGTTTTGTTTTTCCTGTCTACGTACGATAATTTACTCTTCTAAGACTGGAGTACGTAAATTCCGAGCTGTCGCTGCGTTTTCTCACGGCGCGTCGGATTGGTACGTCTCATCCGGTTTCGAGCGCGAGCGTGGGATGTATGCGCGAGTGATAAATTTTTCCGGCCGAACCTTTTCCAGCCCCCGGCTTTAAAGCATGATCGCCCGACGTTCTTCGCGCGTCCCTTCGCACGAAAGGTGTCCGGATGTAAATAAGCTGTTTGCGGACAAGGGACGCGTTTCCAATCAGTCTAAATCCTCGGCAATCTTCTCCTTTTTGCCCGCGAAGGACGCAGCGCAAACCGCCCCCGAGACAATCGCGATAAACTCTAATATTTGCGCGCGAAATTTAACCGAGTCATTTTTTCGGCGCGCAGTTTTGAACGCGCCGAACACCTTGTATAGGCTGGTAATTGACAAGATGTCCTGGGAGCGCGCAGGAATCCGGGATACTTTTCGGATTCTGCCGCTTCAACCCTCTGCTGATAAGGGTGCACGACGTGTCGAGTTTTTTAATTTTTTCGCCGCCCTTTTGCGCCGCCTTTAAAAAATCGAGAAAGCGCTCGGTAGGTAAACTCGCCCCCGGAGGGGTCGCGCACCCTCCGAATATTTATTCGCGCCTCGTTCGTGAGCGTTAATATAAATTTGGTCTCGCGTTGTTTACGGCTGTTGATCTGTTTGTCCTGCGCCCAAGAAAATAACTTTATGAAGTTGTCCGCGCGGGGGTGGGCGGCGGAGGGGTCGTAAAGATGGCGGCGATAAGCGCCCCCGACGCCCGGGATTAAAGGCTCGCAGGACGCGGGATGCATATACGCATATATATATATATAATTCCAGGGACCATAAAAAGGGGTGGCGTTTTTATTATTGCGTTTTTACCCTCGCTGGGGGGTTGCTTATTGCTTATTGCCTCGTTTGCCCCGCATACCGGTTATTGTCCTAAGAGTTAAATACGTTTTCGGCTTCTTAGGGAGAAGGACTGGACACGTTTAGTTTTCACCCTTAAATTTCCGCCCTAAATATTTTTAGGGGTTGGTTTTCCTTTATATCTTTTTCCCCAATGTTGATTCAAGGCTAGGATAAACTGAAGATATTTAGTTTTCGCCCTTATATTCCACTCCCAAATATTCATAGTGGTTGGTTTCCTATAGTTTCTTCGAGGGGTTTATGTGCGAGGGAAATCTAGTATCTTTTTGTCTTCCTGCGCAATGTGAAGATTTCACCCCCCGCGAAACGAAAACATTCCGTATCTCCATGAAAAATAATAATTTGCGTAGGAGGACGCATAAATTTCCGCGTCCGCGCGCATCGTTACTTTCCGCCCTTCCGGCCGTCCTCGGCACAGATATAAATATTTTATTCCGTTTATACACGCGCGTCAAATATTTATAACTTTTCGACTCAATAAAACGCGTCCCAGTCTCCGGACGCTCAACTTTCGCGCGCCCCCCAGCACCGCATTCCCGCGCTGAAAATTTGTATTTTTATGGACGCCATCAGATATTCAATCAGCGGCATTAAACGCCGAGAGACCTAGCAAAAACCACCCCGAGAGACGTAAAAACGCTTTTAACGATTAAAAAACCAGCGAGCGCCGCGCCGGGAAAACGGAAAATTTATTTTCGCTTTTTTAATGAACGAATTAAATACTGAAAAGCGACGGGAAGTTTCGGAGATAATCGGAGGGTTGTTTGATATGTCTCTGGTTGTGTAATTATACCAGGAAGTCGAGATTTACACTCGAGACTAGTCGCACGTTAGAGGATGATCCCTTGAGAGGTAGTTTGCGATTTCTCGAAGGATAGATTTACTTAAGGTGTAAAATAGTACAGAAAAAGGATTCGAAGCACGCTTAACCCCCTCTAGATGGATGATTGTATCGAAATTATTAATCCGTTGGAATTTTTCAAATTCGTTTAGTCGTTTCTGTGATATTTGAGTTTTTGTTCGACGCGGGAACGCCCACTCTCAGCTGCGCATGCGCGGCGGCCATGCATAATCGCGCATGCGTACTTGGAGCGGGGCGTTCCCATAATTTACAAAAGCTCAAATATTTTGGAAACTAATCGACGGATTTTAAACGTTCGAACGGATTATTGACCCCGGCTTCAACACGGAAATGCAGTGACCTATTTTGTCGACATGCCAATTCTTCCACAGTTTTTGCCCCCACCCCCAACTCCCGGAAGTCTAATCGCATCGCATCACGACAAGGCGTAAGAACGCTCGTAAGTAGTCCAAGGTGCTGTAGTGAAGTTAAAACGTCATAAATAAAACCCCGAAGGAGAAAAACAAAAAGCGGAGTGAAGAAAAATAGAAACAGGACAGCAACGCGTTTGGCCGACGTCCAGTTGCATCGCGAGCGCTTTCCTCGTTTGTCCGTTTTTTCCGCGCCTGGAAGCAGGCGGCAAAAATCTTCAAAGTTTGCGTCGCCGCGAAAAACAACAGGCAGTCGAAAGTTTGCGCGGATCGCAATGCGAGAAGCGCGTGAAACGCCGCTGTATGAGAGTTGGCTCCCTGGCGCGAAGCGCAGGACGAAGTGTTTGCCGGGTAAAAACGCGCGCTGCTTTGCGGGAAATGTTTACAGCGTGAGAGAGTGCTCGCAGCGCGGACGAAAAAAAAAACGGTTTTAATTATTGTTTTAGTTCCTCGCGTTGTTTCGCGTGTCGCGGCGTCGCTAACAAACATGATGCATTGCTTCCGGTATCGCGGCACGCGACGCGCGTGAAATGCCCGCCATTCCTGGCTATGAAGTGCGGACGGCGGAAAGTCGCCGGGCGCATGAAATGCGCCCCATGCTCGGATTTAATAATCCGTTCGAATTTTTCGAATCCATTTATTCGCGCCCGAGATATTTGAGTTTTCATTGAGCGCGGGAACGCCCCGTCGAATGTGCGCATGCGCACTTCGGACGGGGCGTTACCACACTTTAGAAAAACTACAATATCTCGGGAACTACTCGATGGATATCAATAATTGCAACGGATTAGTAATCCTTGTTTGCGAGTAAAACGAGAAAGGATACTGAAAATTTTTCCGAGTTGAAAAATGTTCTACCAGCGGGAAATTCCGCGCGGATGTAAAAGTCAAAATAATTTATGCCCACTCTAGTTTTACATTTTTTAGGCGCGAAGGCTCGAGGGCCGGACGGGCGCGCGCCCGTGTGCTCAAGGACGATTCCTCTTCATTTTCCACGCGGCGAATTACGAGCATTAAAACTTTATTTCTAATTTACCGCTAGAGTTCTTCTTAGTCGGTCGTTACGCGTGCGAGGCGTCCTCGTCGCGGGGGATGCGGCGGCCGCCCGCTTGCTCTTTTTAATTAATTAATTTCGTGACATTAGTCACAGTTTTCGTTTTGCGCCGCCGGCGGTAATAACAAATGCGCGCGCGCCGCAAGAAGCGGCGAGAGTTTTTCCCCGTCCGCCGTCGCGACGCTTTTTGCTCGGCGCGCCGCGCCGTTTTTCGCCGGATTCCCGTCGCGCGATAGTTTTCCACCCCGCAGTCGGTTGTGTCGCTGCACGTCTCGTTGGCGCTCGTCCTTTCGCTCCTTTTGCGCTCATTTATAACCGTATTTGCGTGCCGAGCGAGAGTTTTCCTTTTTCCTCGCGCTAACTCGCCGTCGGAGAGTGAAAAATTGCGCGAGAGCATCGGCGCTTCCGTTTCACATGCTCCCTTATTACGACCGACGATGGGCCGTAATATTTGGCGTTTTTGTTCCGCGCGAAATCTTCCTCCGTCTTACTGCGCGCCCGGCGCCTCCACTTCGAGGCGCCGCGATGAAAGCCGAAAGTTAAAATTGCGTCCGGCAAATCGAAGCTTAAAAATTGTATCTCGCCGAGCGTGGCGAGATTAAGGAATATTTAATATGCCCGCCAGCGAGCGCCGCCGCTGAAAAGTTTAAACGAGCCGCCCCCGGAAGCGGGACGAAATGCGTTTGAAGTGGAGCGCATATTACGCTGCATAATAATATTTTACTTGCACCGAGATGGGCGAAGTTTATCGCGTTTCGTTCCGAAGGAATTTCGCCTTTCGCCGGGATAATATGAGATTCTGCGCCCCTTCGAAAAATCAATTTCGAAATATCGCGATGAGATCGAAGGACGATGACGCTTGTGGCCGACACGTTTCCGGTGAGCTCGTTGCGCACGCGCGCGCGCAACTGCCGCTTCTTAATAACGCCCGCTTTACGAGCGTTTTATGTCCTTAATACACAATCCGCACCTATTTATTCCGAGCTTTGGACGGCGTCGCGCCGCACTTAAACTTCAGACGTACGCGGCGGCGCTTTTAATGCGCGAAAGCTCGCTGATAGGTTTTTGCCGCGCGCGCGCGCGCGCTTTTGGCGCGGTCGCGCATCGCGCTCTCCGTTTCGAAGACAATAAAACTTCGCGGCGCGGGGCGCGCCAGCCTGCATATGAATAGCGTTTATCCGACGCTTGGCATGCGCATATGAGCCGGATGCATTATGCAGATCGCTTTAAATCTTGAAAGAATCGCAATCGCGAATGAGCATCGCACATTGAAATGAAAGCTCGGGATCACGAATTGAAATTGAATTTTGCGCGGCTCCAAGAAAAACAAAAGCTTTCAACTTAAACTATACCCATTCTTTCTTAACCTGGGGAAGAATAATCCGGTGAGATATTTCTTCTATCTTCAGTAGCTTTGGAGTTATTTGAGTTTTTTATTGATGTGGGAACGCCCACGATTGCCAGTGCGCATGCGTGAATGACTTTAAGCTATCTTGACTTTATCATTATTTTGGTGCAAGAAATTTGTACATACGAGCTTGTCGAAGTTCTTGGATAAACGCTCAAAGTGAATTTTCATTTTCATTGGATGCAATAAGCTCGAGCTTTTCCAGAGTTTTATGAAAAACAAAGGCACACCAAAACAAGTAGAACCAAGTCAATTCTTCATCGCCTAAGAAGGAAAAGTCCGTTGAGCTTTCTCAGATATCTTAATTAGTTTCTGATTTATTCGAGCTTTTTGTGGCTGGGGGAACGCCCATTGCCCAGTGCGCATGCGCAAATAACTTTAAGCGATTTTGAGTGAGAAAATATCCGGAGATTTTTGTTGATTAGTTCAGGTAGTAAATTATCAAGTAAAATAAACTCGAGCTTTTCGAAGCTCTCGGGGGAGGCGCGCTGTGCGCGCCGCATGCAGAGCCGCCGCTGATTTCGCGCTCCGAAATCGCGTATTGTTCTAACCGAGCGCGGCCTTTGTGCGCGACCTGAGATTTTAATTCGGCGCGCCGGGCGAAAAAAGCGCTCGCAGCGTGCTTCTTTTCTTATCGATTCCGCGGCACGCGGGGTGGCGGCCCGGGGCGCGCGCCCGAAAAAACCAAAGTCGGCATTGCGGCGCGCAATTATTCACTCCGGGCGGGCGCCGCCGTTTTTCCCGGTGCCGGCTTTTAATTAACTCCGGCAGCGCGATAATCCTGATTATTTACATACAATAGAAAGTTTTCCCGCCCCTCGTCGGGGAATTTTTTTTAAAAAGTGTGTTTATCTAATGACCGAGCGGGACGTCCGCGCCAGACGCCGATATAAATATTAAATATTTAAGTCGCGGACGAGGGGAGGCGAGCGCCGGAGGGCATCGACATCGTCATCCACTCGAAGCGCCCGCCGCCTTCGCACTCGACCCGGAAGCGCCGCCGACGCTCCATTCAAGTTTCGGCATAGATCAGCATTCTTATTGCCGGCATTATGCTCGCCGCCGCGCCGCTCGATGACGAGCGCCGAAGAAGTGCACTCAATTACCAAGATGTCGCCCGTAATCATCGGATCGGGCACGGCCGGGCACTCCGCTCCCCGCCCTCGCCGCCCGCGCTTCGGCGAGGATGTCGCAAGGGCCCGGAAATGAGGGGCGACTTTATTCAGGCGGGCGATTTTTCACGCCTAACAAACCTCCCCATTTATCAGCGCTTAAATAATGTCCGCACCGCCGGAAAATTTTTTCCTCCCTCGAGCCGCTCCGAAATAGTTCTTCCGGCCTCCGCCTCTTGCCCGATTCGCCTTGAGGAGCGATTTTATATTCCGCGCGCGCGCTCGATCTGGAGGTAATCCCGGCGATCCTTGCGCAATTAAATTTTTGCGATTGCGCCCCGCCTGCGCGCCGTAATCCTTTTATTTCGACGCCCGGTCTTTTGTCTTCAATTTTTACAGATTGCGCGATATCTGCGCCGCGCGAAGGAGCGGATCGAGGCGGCGCGAGGACCGCGTCGGGGGTAAAAGGATTTCGATGACAACGACAACGACGCGCCGACGATTCGCTTCTTCTGTCGGGCTTACGGGGCGGAACGCGAGCGCCCGAAATGGCGCGCAGATAGATATCAGCGACGCGTATTCGAGGCCCGTTCAATCCGGCGCGCCGCGCGTCCTGAATGGGATTAATCTCGCTACACTAAGACGTGCTTTAATTGATTAATCCCTTGTTTAATCTGCGCACGTTTGCTGGAGCATCGAAGTTTTCGAGTTATTAAAATTTCGTTCCAGCTGCTTTTTACAAAAACAATGATATCTATTCAACCCTTACAGTCATTATCAAAATTTTAACGGATAGTGGACCACAATAAAATTATCTTTCATTTGATGTATATGTATAGCATATTCTTAGTGTCGTAGAGGGGTAAATTAATGTTTTTTTGGAGGTCCTTGTTAAATTCTTAAAAATAATTTAGAAAATGTTCGCTAACTTTTGACCGCATTAATGAATCTCAATAAATTTTGATGGATAATTATTTATGATAAGTTGCTCCTTAATTTGATGTATGTATACGGGGTGTTGCAGTAACATTTTGTAGCGAATTCAAACGTTTTTTTCTGAGCATCAGCAGAAATGGGCGAAAAGTGTCATTAGAAAATCCATCATAACTTTTTAACGAGATAAAGAATATAGTCTGCGTTAGCGGTTTATTATTCCCCTTAAAATTCCCTTTTATAAACTGTATATATACTTGGAGTTGCAGTAATTCATCACTGCCAAAATCAACGTTTTGCCAAAAGTTTTAATCGAAAGTACAAAAAACACATTTAGAAAAACCCAAATAACTTTCTTATCTTGTCAGTGAATTTACAAATTTTTAATGTCATATGTCTCACAATAAAATGTGTTTCGATTCGAGATGTATATACAGTATATTGTCGTAATTCATCCTTACAAAAACAAGCCTTCTGTTGCAATTTAAAGAATTTCTCGTGAAAAAGCTTTTTAGAAAAACATTAATAACTTTTTATGCTGTTAATAAATCTTCTATCCATTGACGGATTATTATTCACGATAGAATTCCTAACAAATTGCATTTCGTATACAAAGTGTTCGCGAAACACGTCCGTGCAAAATTTAAAGTTTCCGCGAAAAGTTTGTAACGAAAATCATAATATATTGTTATTTCTGCTCTCGGGCGGTAAAACTATATGAAAATTTATGCGTGACTTGCGTCGACGCAACGCACGTTCACGTTGCGTATAAATAATAATGAATTATTCGTTTTTTTTTTCTCTGCCGGCGCCTCCGCCAGCGCGCATTTAATATGCCGCTTTATTAACTAATAAACCTTCTTTGTGCACCGGCTTTTCGACGTTTCGACATTGAAACTTTAGCGTCTGAAGATGGAATAAATAAAACGGGACGCTTTAATCTTTAACCCTCGACACGTTTCATGTACTTTTATAGAAGCCGTAGATCTGGCGGCGGCGGAAAAGTTCGCGACCCGCCAGGAAGATGAATACAAAACGAAATATAAGCGCCGCATTTATTTAACACAAGCATCGCCAAAGGTCAGTCGGAAGAAAAACAGCGCATTGGGCTCGATACGAGGATCAGCGTCGCCCACCTATACTAAGGGCTGAAAATCGAGAACGAAGGCAAGCAGCCCGAGCAATTCATTCGCGCTTGTTATTTTCTCTTTTGCCTGCCCTAAGGATAATTTGAGCGCTTCCATTTTGGGATTAAATCAAAATTGTTTTTCGTCGAACTTAATTAGTACCGGATGTAAAGCAAATTTTCCATTTGAATTTAGTTAATTTAATTTTATCGCGAGTGATGCATCAATATTAAATTGAGGCGCGCGCATGGGGCGGCGGGGTTGTAAATTTTTTATGCGATCATTTTATGTGTGCAGAGGCTGCAGGACAACAACAGGATAATAAACTTGCGTTTATAACGGCCAGACAATCGTATTATCTAAATCAGATTATGTTTAGTCATTAATTTCGGCACATTTTTTCATGGCCAACTTGACTTCTTTCGGTCTTCTTGGAATAACTTCTGAACTTTTAGTCCGATTTTATTGATCTTTATTTTAAATTATAGCCACTTAAGCGTTGTTTTATCTAACGTATAATTTGTTGTTGTACAAATAGGAAAAACTACCTTATATTGACGTCAAAGTTGAAGTACACTTGTTCGTTAAGAATAAAAATTTCTTTTGCTTATCATCCTGTATATTATAAAATATTTTATGAACATTTCTAACTTTAACTGCAGTTTATTTCCAAGGAGCGTCGCTTTGTCCTGAATTTCACTCGAATATCCTAGGTTAATGACAAAGGCTTTAAAACTGCAATCAAATTGACTAAATATTTTTCCAACGTTTTAGTACGTTTATTTGTATAGAATCCTCAATAACTTTCAAACGAATTCGTGAATCATAAAACTTTTAACAGGGCATAATTCCGCATAACATTCTACATAAAATACATGCTGTACAGGATGTGCCGCGATTTTTTGCGGTCGCAAAAATCGAGTTTTTGTAGGAAACAATTAACGAACGTGTGTTTCGCCGAGAAGAAATAATATTTAGAGATGACGCACGGTTTTGGTTGTTGTCGTTTAATCTAGTTTTGTTTAGGCCGGCGTGGAAACTGCGCGTGCAATGAAAACTTTCCTCATATTTTCATGCGCTCGTTGAAAGTAAATAAACGCCGCACGCGTATCGCATAAAATCGCATGCAAAGCACAAAACGCGTTAGCGCCGAGCGCGCAGGACGAGGAGCCGCGCGAGGCAAACAAAAACGGTCGCTAACGAATCGATTTTAATTGGACGCCCGACGATGCCCTGCAAATAAATGCGAACCGGCGGAATGCGCAAATCGCGCGCCGAAGATTTCGGTCCGGCGACGACGAAAGCGCGCGTTTTTGACTGCCCGCGAATTATCGAATGAGCTGGATTGAGCGATATCCGAGGGGCGCAATGAAACGAATTTGAGACACGCTCGGCGGCGTTTATTCAAATTTATCGGTCATTCTGCGACTGAATCCGGCGCGTCGCTCGCTGCAACTCGGGTCGCTGGCGCGGCGCTTAACGCCCGCGGCATTCGGTGCCGATGTGCATTTTCCGCCCGCTCGAGGAAATGCGGACGCGAATGAACTGAAGTGCGGATCATTAAAGATCGCATAACTGCGTTATAAATACCAACACGACGTTACGAGCCAATAAATGAGAAAATTCGCTTGGCGGAAGTGGAAAACAAAGTTCGTACTGGAAAAATCAGACGAGGGAAATTTTCTTGATTTCAAGCAATAAAAAAAAGTTACAGTAACTAATTTGAGAAGAAAAAATGTTTGCGTGATTATTTTCATACAATTATCCTGTTTATCCCGGCGCCTCCACCATCGTCAAGTAGATATTTCACTAAAAATAAATTTTTAATAGCACTGGTTTTTATAATCAAAACTTTCCTTTGGAAAAATATTTTTTAATTTTTTCTTTACCCGGCGCCTTCACCATCGTGAAATAAAAAGCATCACGAAATTAAGCGTTGAATTTTGCGAAAACTGTAACAAAATCAATTGCTTTGTAGCAGATTTAATTAAGACGTGCTGGCGCAGTTCTTTCGGCTAGTTTTTAGCGATTTCCTTGACAATTTCCCGGGTTTTGATGTTCAATGAAAATTAAACGCGCTAATGAAGTGGCGAAAGAAAGTTTCGCGCGTGTGTCGAAGCGAAGCAAAAAACTTCGCCTCCCCGAAGAATTAATTTCCTCGAAGGAAATTAAACTCGTTAATTACGCCGCTAAACGCTTGCATAATTAATATCGGATTGTGGCCGCCTAGTTTTCCGTTGTTAATGTATTTATACTAGATTATAAGTTCGCCGGGATTTATAATCACCTGGAAATTTACATTTCGCCACTTATCAAAGTCGACTTCGCGGAAGAAAAATTCGCTGGGAAATTCGTTGCATTGTGATGGAGATTTTGTAGAAAATAAACTTTGGTAATGTAACTTCCAGAGCAATAAAGAGAAGTTTGTGCTAATTTGTGTTACTTGATTTTTAAATATGTTTAAAAATTGGGATTGCATTGTGTTTTGTTTGGATGTTTCTTTTACCAAATTTGTTCTTAGCAAATGTGTAATATCTAAGAAACTATATTATGGATTTTTGAAAATTGAACTTCCTGTGAAGGACAAGGAGTTGTTCTTCAATTTTCAGTACAGACTTACCGTACTAGTTTATTAGAAGCGGTACTAATTAGCTCTCAAACTTAGATGAGTTCTTACCACGTTCAATTATTTTGAAAATTGTAAGAGCTTGCCGCACAAAATTAGCCAATTATGTTATATTGCAAAATTTCACATCAGAATAAAGCCAATTAACTATTCCATAACATAGTGTATATTTAACTTGTTCAGCATACAATGCCTCTAATTAGCTCTCAAACATTCACAATTTTGACCTCGTTTTAATAGAGTTAATAATTAAGTAAAAACTCGCTGCACAAAATTAACCATAACTACTAAATTTCTTGATAAATTTTCATAATATTTGCAATGCAATAAAGCTAATTAGTTGCCCTTTAATTTCGTGCATAGTTTAGCTTGTTCATCTTCCTAGAATTGACTCAACTTTGCTTTAAAAAGTCGCACAATTTTCATCTCCAGGTCAGCCATTGCATTGACCGAATTGGAATGAAAATCCGACGAATTCTGCGGGGACTTCGAGCGAAATCAAAGCTGAAAATGCCGATAAGTGTAGCTTTGTGAACGCCGCGCCGCATTGAATGAAATATGGCGGCCTAACGAGATGAAGCAATTACACGTCCGCTTCAATAGTAATAAACGTTGGCGGCGACGAGATGACGCGCGGCGCCGCCACGAGCGCGAAGGGAAAAAACTTAATCGGCGAAATCCGGCGCTCTTCGAGCTTTTCAGCCCGCCGGCGACGCGCGGTATCGGGGTCGGCGGTGTTAGGCGGAGGCGGGGGGATGGGGTGTCGTCCGGGGGTGTCAGCGCGCACGAATGGATGCACTCCGTCGCATCGATCAGTGTTCTCCGGCGGCGTTCTGGAAACCGATAATCTTGTTAAGTCTCCTAAGCCGGGCGCTTGTAAAAAGCTGTTCCGCTGCGTACATCATGCGGCCGGGCTGTGCCAAACATACCATGCGTTCGCGATGAATAATCGCTCGACAAATCGCCGCGAATTATTATGAGGACAATGGCGGCCGCGGGCAATTGGAGTTATTAATTAGAAAACTCGTTCCGGAGTCGGAAATATTGCAAATGATTTGCGCAACAAATCAAATAATTATAATTATCGTGAATATAGTATTTTAATTTGCGCGCGCATTTAATGTAACGCAATATGAATATTTGTTTTGTGCCCCGCTGCAAATTAACGTAAATCATTAATAATTATTGCAGTTTAATTCGACGTCAGCATGAAATCGATGAAATAATTAGTACTGCAAACAATGTTTTATTATAAGTGCGCACTGGGGAAAGACGGTTTGATAAATTATTACCGTATAAATACTAATTTGCATTAATATTTAATTTAATTGTGTGTTTGTAAATATTTGATAGCGAGGTCCGTGACTTAAACACGTTTCATTAAATTGTTGCGATGTTTTTGCGTTGCTGCAGAATATTGTCTGTTACTTCTAAGCTTTTCACAAGAATTTCCTTTTCTTAGTTTTTAATTAAAGTCTAGGAATTGTTCTTTAATCTGGAATAATTTTGATTAATTAGGATGCACAGAAATTACTTTAATTTGGACTTAAACTTGCATCATTATTTGTTCGTAGGTTTATATTGTTACGAAATTTTGTTTTTTTAAACTTGCCATATCTCTTAAACTAATAAATTAATTTGACTATTATTTATTTTCGAATAGAGGTAACGAATTGTTCTGTCCTTGCAGGTTAACTTGCCTTGAAAAATATTATTAAATGTACCCATAATTTGAGGTTAATTTTACACCACTTTAAATTAAACTAAACAAGGTCAAATATTACTGAAAACATGTCTTACACAATTGGCAATAAGTTAGAAACATTTTTTACTATCGTATTAACATTAACTTTAAAATATAGCCAAAGACCTTTTTTTCAATCCCTAGTATAGTTTTATTGTTTCAGTTTATGAGGAGTAGCACTAATTAGCACTCAAACTTACCAAATTATTACTTAATTTTAATAAACTTAAAAACTTGTCAAACTTGTCTAAGCAAATGCGTCATATCTTCCAAACAAATTAAACAATCTCACTAATATTTATATCATAATAAAGCAAAAGGTCTGTTTTACAATTTAATGTACAATTTTACTATTTTAACGTGCAGGAAATAACCCTTATTAGTCCACAAACTTACCCAATTTGTAAATAATCTGAAGAAATCTAAAAAAAATCGCTAAATACTTTTCAGAAAACGCTCTGTATCTTCTAAACTATTTACACAATCCTCTTATCGCCCACTCCAAAACAAAACCAAAGAGTCCTGCTTTAATCTTGTGTATAGTTTAATAGATCAAAACGTCCAGAAATGCTCATAATACGCACTTTTTCCGCGCGCAATTTCCAAACTTACATTGATGATTAATAGTTGGCGACTTTCAGGTCACTACAACACGCCCTAATGCGCCCCGGCGCCTCGGTTGCGACAATCATAATTCACAGATAAGGCATGGCATTAATTAATTAAGTTATCGCGCAACACACCCTAATTTACGTCCGGGGATAATTACGTCCCCTAATCCGCGGAATATTTTCGCTTTAACTACCGCGACGCGCGCGAACGCGCCTCAAAACCCGCCGTCGCAATCCGCGACGAGACAAGACACTAATTCGACTAATGCCCCGGCTAATCCACCACCTTTTACGCACCCCCCAAAGGTTATCGCGAATATTTCTAATCCGCGTCCGCTTTCAGTTCGGCCGCGTCGCTAGTTTTACGATCATAATGGCCGTGAAGCAGCGAAATGATTTTAGGGGGTAGTTTTTGCATTACGCGCCAGCGCCGCCGCCACGCCGCCGCTCCGGATTAAATACACAGATTGAAATGCGTGATTTTATTTCGACGCCTTTCAAAATGCGAGTTTCACCCCAAAACTGCCGGGGGCGGTTCGAGTTCGACCGGATATAAAACAGTTTGCAAACACCTCGCGACCATAAACATATTTCCGGAAGCAATTACTATACGGCGGAACGTGCGTCGGCGTAAAGCAGCACAATGTGTTCGCGTAGTTTCGTCGCGCGGCGGAGGCGCCGGGTTGCGTGGCAACCGCTCGCGGCTAATTGCCAAGAAACCCTTAAACAATACAGCGCCTGAGGGGCGGAAACCGTCCGCGCGCGGGCCGTTTAAGCCTTTGGGGACACTCGTTTCTTCGCGGGCGCATTTCAGGAATTTAAATTAACTTTTTAACTCTCGAAATGCACGAGACATTGTTGCAACCCCTAGAAATAATTTTCGATTCCATACATTTTATATGTCTATTATTTTCGGTGGGGCTTGTTCGCGCGGGTTGTCCGGGGGGTGGGGTGGTTTAACAAGGGTGGAAATATCAAGAGAATTGCAAAACTCCAAGGGTCAAACTTGTTTATTTGTTTGATTGGCATCGTAATAAAGTTTTCTGCGTGTTTGCATATTCGCCGCCAATTTAAGGGACGATTTTCAGGGTGAACTACCCTTGTCGAACGAACGGCGGCGAGGAATTCGAAAAATTCGGCACGCGTTAAATTCGCGCTTAAAAGTTCCGGCGGTGGGGGCGGGGGTGGTGCGATTTACATACGTGTTTACGCGAAAGTTCGACCCCGACATAACTTAATCACACATCACACAGCCCCGCGGAACACTAGCGCTAGTTGGCCCGGCGCATCCGCATAATGTTTCGCATGTTAAATTTCGCGCAAAAAGAATCTTGTTTGTTTGCCTGGAGAGCAGTTTCGAGCTCCACGAAAGGGTTCGACGGAGAACGAGGAGAGGGGACGGCCTGCAGGTCCTGCGAGCAGCTTAAAATCAAAAGGATTTTTAAAACGGGAGATCGCCCTTCGCCGGGAAATCGAAAATAGCGAGTGGAGGATAAAAGACTTCGGCAAACATTCTTTCCCGCTCGCGATTTTCGCGCTGTTTGTTTTGCGCCCGCCCGCGTCGCGCCCGGCGCCTCCACCGCCGGTCGAACTTGTTGAGTTTTACGAGCGGCCTTATCAAACGCGAGCGGCATTTGCTTGCATGTTTCGAATAACTGAATAAATCACCGCTAACTAGTCGGAAAGCGTCGAAGGTTGTTTGCGCGGCGCGTAAAATTCCGCGCGGCGCGGGGGGCGGCGGCGCTTAACATAGTTATAGTTGCGGCACGTCGCGCGCTGCGTCGGTGGCGCAGTCGTGCGCGCGACGCGCAGATAGTGCCTTCGGGACGCGACGGACGCCCTTCGGCGTCCGGATATTTGAATGTGGACAATGAGGAGGAAGGAAAACGGGCGCGCCGCCCCCGCGCTCCTTTGCCTCGCCGCTCTTTGAGTCGTCGTCGCCGAAGCGTCCTCTCTCGCCTTCATTAGCTGCCGGCTACGCCAGCCACGCGTCACTTAACGCCCGCTATTAGACGTCCTGTCAGCCCTGATGAAAATTGATTTCACCCTTTCTGATCCTGCCATAATGTTATCTCGAGCCCCGCCGCCGGCGTCGAGCGGCGAGCGCTTTTTCTTCTCCGCGCCAACGCGTCGGATGAATATGCACCGTGTGCTTTTGAGCTTCGAGCTTTGAACTCTGGGCGTTGGGCTGTTATTTAAAAATCACGAGATTAGCTTTCGGAGCAAAATGCGTGCGGACTTGTTGCTGCCTCTCCTCTGGCGTTGCCAAGGACGCGTGTGTAACGCGCACGACCGCAGGATAATATTCTAGGACGAAATGTCCGTAATATCGCATCATTTACATGGCCCAGGGACAAAGGCGGCCGCAAATGTTCGACGCATAAAGGCCGCTTCACGCCTCGGCAAAGTTGCGCCGCAGGACGGCGCAACTTTGTTTCGGAAGCGAGATGCGTCCGGACGCGATAGGCACTATCAAATGACCGAGTTTTAAATTAGTCCGGAACTCTCGCGTATCCAGAGCGAATCTGAAAAGCTCCGAAAAAGAGACAAAGCAGAATTAAAATTTAAATGCCCGCCGCCTCCAGCGCTCGCGACCGAAATCGCGAACGTCGGCGCGAATTTATGTTCCGCCGATAGTCGTAAATTCATTTGTGACTAATCGGCACAAACCGCGCGCGTTGACAGAGCGTAAAGATAATTGTTGCTATTTGTCATGACCAAGGGCTGAGGACAATGGACAATAAAGCGCGCTTTTAATGCTTAACAAATAAACACGTTTCGGTCACATCGTGGATTTATGTCCGTAAGTGTTTTAGAGTGTTAGATTTTTGGCGTTGGACATTTTTGTTTTCAAAGGAGTTTAACAAGAAGCCGGCGGCGGCGGGAAAACTAAATATTTGACGGGGCAAACAATGACGCTGCAGGATAGGTGCGGACGAAGCGAACGCGGGGGTTTATTTTATGAATCCGCAACCACTTAAAATAAATTACGCCTCGTAACCATTCGCTGCATCGTCATCGCCTTACTGCCCGGCGCATCCGCGCCGAAGTTCCGCGATTCTCTGGCAGCTCTCTCATGGCATATTTTTATTGTTTCATAAAATAATATTTTCGCATTGAAATTCGCACAATGGAATCCAACTTTTCTCGTTTCGCGTTTGTTTTTTGCTATAAACAAATTGCGCAAACCTCTTAATATTTACAATAAATATAGCCATTTGTGGCGTTGCTTCCATTCTACGTATAGTTTTGTCGACTTATTTTAAGAGGAGCAGCTCAAACTAGCTTTAAAACCTACTTATCGTTTGGCTGAATAGATTTCAATAGTTGCAAAATTTGTCTAAGCAAATGCGCTATATTTTCTAGGAAAATTAAGCAATCCTACTAATTGTCAGCTCAGAATAAAGCCAAATAGCGGTTTTTAAATACTATGTATAATTCTACTATTTCGACCTAGGAGAAGTGGCTCTATTTAGTCCTCAAACAAACCCAATTTTTACATATTTTGATTTAATTATAAAACTACGTGTGCAAGTCTTCATATCTTGTAAAAAAATAGGAAATCTTCTCAACATTTGCTTTAATATTATTCGATTCTAAGGATCGCATTACTACCTTAGCCCAAGACAAGTACCCTTAATAAGCTCTAAAACTTATCTAACATTTACTGGATAATAATCTTGCAAATAAATTATCTCCTAAAATACCCCAAAACCTTTGAATCATTTACACAAACCTCTTACACTGCACTTCAAAATAAGGATAATGAGTTGCGCTTTGATTGTCCCACGTGTTATTACAACAGATGGTAAGGAGCTTTCATTAGCTCTAAAATGATGAAAACGTCTGTTTTCGCAACCAAATTTGTACCACACAATCAAGCTTTACACTTTTTCATATTTTCATTCTGAATTTTTAACATTTTAAAAAATATATTTTATCAATTAAATGTATCGAGGGGTTAGTTCTAGGGGCAGTTTTTTTTAATATCCGATATGTTAGGTATGTCGACAAACAATTTGATTTCAATTCCGATTCATTCCGCAATGCGTTGCGTTCAGAATAAATCCAATTAAAATGTCCAAACCGCCAACTTCGGTCAGTTTTTCTGCGTCTCTATGAGAACCGTTATTTGTCCTGTCTTCCTTTGTCCTTAGTCCTGCTGCGCGCCGCGAGGAAAATTGAAAATATAAACATGAAGTGGAAAATGAGAACCGAGAAAACCGAAATTATTTATCAGTTTTCCCTTGGGGGGCGAAAGCCTCGCGGGCTGTTGACAGATCTTTGCGCGAATCAAATCGAGCGTTTCCCGGGAAATCTACGCGGCGGCGCAGATAGGAACGGCGAACTTTCTAATTTCGTAAATAAATTCGCCCTCCCTTCCTCCCGCCGCCCATTCGTCGCCGCCAATAATTCTTCCCCCGCACGCGGCCGCAAGAAAAATAATCTTTCATTCTACCCGTGTCCTCGGAGCTTTTCTAGCTGGCGCGCGCGCGCGCGCTCGAAACGTCTGGCATCAATCAAAAGCACGGACGAGTTCGAACAAAGCGCGTATCTCGCGCGCGCCACTTCCATTTCCCGCCCGCTCTTTACGTCCGCGCCGCTTACCGAGCTTTCACTTACGATTTCCCCGCGGCCGGGCGCGCAAACAAAAAGTATCGGGATTAGTATTCCGATCGCACTCGACTCCTCGCAGCCCGGCGCGTGCACCGCGACGCGCGAAACTTAATTTCGCGCGTCACGTCGCGAAATTGCAGCGCGTTGCGGGGATTCCTCGCCCGCGGTTTTTCGGCCCGGCCGCACATGCCTCGCATGCTTCCGGACGCCCGCCCGGCGCGCGCGAAAATGTTTTAATATTTCGCTGTGCAGCTGATGCGTCGGCCAGGCGGGCGGGGGCGGCGAGCGCTTGTCGGCGATTGCGCGCGTCGCGGATAACACAATATGCGCCGTTCGCGCGTTCGCTTTGTTGCTCGCGGAATCATCAATTTTGCATTACGGCGCGGAAAACGCGCGAGCGCCCGGCGCCTCCGCCACGGGGCCGGCCCGGCGCTGCAAATAATGTACTTATCTCGACGCCTCCGACACCGCCGGAACGTTTTTATATATTTTCGCGCCATCACTACAAGAGGTGCTAAATTGTACCGAGCGTCCGCGTAAAATCCACCCCCAAAGGTTTCGAAAACGAAAAACAGGAAGATCAATTTTTAGGTGGAAAATTCGCGCGAGTTTTTAGCGTCAACGTTAGACGTTAGTCTTTATCATTTTGCAGTAGGGAATGGGCGCGGCCTTAAGGGTTACACAAGGGCCTGTATGCGTGTATCATTGTCGTTAGGTTTTTCATCGTTTGTATCGCGACGAAATGAATTTCTAATGTTCAAAAGAAGCTTTCTCGCGTTACGTTCCGCCACGTTTTTATTGTGTGCTCGCGCCGGCCTTCAACACGTTCCCCGCCGGCCCGCCCCGAGGGGGCGGGCGGAACGCGCAAAATCAATAATATTTATCGCCGGGCGTAATGCGAAATAAATGTGATGATCGTTTAATAAAACACAAAAACGCGTTTAAATCCGATGCAAAGCCCTCGTCGGCACTTGCGCATGCGCGTCAAAAAAGGACGAATTTCGGTCTTAGTCTCGCGGGGATCCGGCTTAAACCATGCGACGATGTGCGAGGGTTTAATTAGATCACGACGGCGGCGGCGCTCCCGCGTATTAACCCGCGGGGAAATTGCCCGCGCCGCCCCCGGATGATGCAGTATCGCGCATTAGTTACGGTCCGCTCTCGATATTTTCCGCGGCGATCCGTGAGCTCGGCGCGAAGAAAATTAAACATTTGTCACGCGCTCCTCTGTCCTCGAGAAAAACACTCCTCGCATTTGTTTATTTCACCGCGAGGAAAATTAAATTGGAAACGAAATTGAATATGCAAACTTCGAGTCGACGAGTATAAATATTCCCCGCCGTCGCTTTTGATAACTTTTTGCAACAAATTCTTATGCTCGCCCGGTGCCTGCGCCATCCACCGCCGCGCGCGATTTTATTATCTTTCGACTTTCTCTGAGGATTCGACGCGGCCGCGCTTGCTTTTATCGCGAAATTAAATAAATATCGCTCGAGGCCGTTGCGCAGACGGCCGCTAGGTGGTGCCGCGGACTGGAAGAGTTCTGCGAGGATGAACGCGGGAAGCACCGGCCGCCGTCGATTATTCGGGCGATAAGTTAATGAAAAGTGATTTTTTACGGGCGCCCACGCGCGCGCCGGCGGTTTTCCGGCCGGGGCAGGAAAAAAATTTGGCAACTTGAGGAGGAATTGATAGCGGGGAAAAAGGGCAGAGATTAATTGTTGACATTGCGGAAGATTTATGCGTGTTTTTATCACTTGCATGAAGCGCTTCATTTGTTTCGCCTGCGCGGAAAAATGCGTTCCGAGGCTCTCGGGGAAATTCGAGAGACTCAGCCGAAATTCGGTGGGGAATTTCGTGATCCTGTTCGTCCGCGAAGTTGCATATTGCATTACTTCGTAGAAATAAATTACCCGCTCGTAGATGCTTAGCGAATCCAATTAAGAGCCGCTGTTTTAAGACGCGACGCCGGCCATTGTGCGGCCGGGGGACGCGGAAAGTTTGCGGGCGGCGGACAAAAGCTCCTCAATGGTAATCGCGGCCGCATTCTTCATGCACCGGGACGGGAGCGCCCGTCTCGCCGCTCCCCATTTGACACCGAGGGGCCTTAAAGCGCGGCGACAATGGACCGGAAATCCGCGCCGGCGTAATGGCCGCAAGGAAAACATTTTGAGTGATGCTCAAACTCATTTAATGATCTAATCAAATTACCGAGGCGTTCGTTTCAGCCATTCTTGTTTCTGCGCGTTTCCGGGCGAGTTCGCTTAAGTGGCGGCGCCGGGCGACGTGGGGAAACATGCAAATTATTTTTAGACAGATTTATCTAATGTTTGCAAATATTTTCATTCGTTGCTCATCCTCGTTCGGCCAATTTTTTGTTAATTTTTGGAACATGGGAAGAATATTGAAATTATTTACAGAATTTCTTAGCATTTTACAGCAAAGTACTATTTGCTCTTTTAACAATCAGTATAACACTTTTCAGTCTGTTTGCGGACAATTTTTCGTAAGTGGAGGCGCCGGGAGACATGACGTAATATACAGTTTATTTTTAGAAACATTTGCTGGGACATCCAAGCGATTTTCTTAAGCTTATCCGAATGTAGATACGCCAGGCAACGTTGGTACATAGCGAAAAACATTTAAATTATTTCAAAATATATTTCCTGTTATTTCTGAGTTGTTTTCAAATATTTCTGGCCCTCGTTCCCCATTGCGGAAGCGACGGACAACAATGAAATGATCTAATGATCTAATCGAATTACCGAGGCATTCGTTACAGCCATTCTTGTTTCTGCGCGTTTCCGGGCGAGTTCGCTTAAGTGGAGGCGCCGGGAAACATGGGGAAATATGAAATTATATGCAGATTTATCTGACGTTTGCAAATTCGTAGCCCGCGCCCCTTCAGACGATTTTTGTGAATTTTACCAAATGTGGAGGCGCCGGGAACCTTTAAAACTGATCAAATGTGGATGCGCCGAGCAATATTGGCACATAGGAATAAATCATCTACATTTTTTAAGAAAGGCAGAAGCGACGGACAACATTGAAATTATTTTTAGAAAACTATATCCGGCGCCGAGCTCATACTTTATTGCGCGAATATTTTCACGACAATAGTTCGTAGAGGGCGACCGCGTCGAGGAGGCGTCGTTCCGAGGGTTGGAGAGTTAATGAAATGCAAAGCGGGGTTGGAAGGCGCGCTAAACGCCGCACCGTCCGAACGGCTAAACTGCCGTGCGTTCCACGAGCGCTCTGAATATTCATGCGGATCATTAAAATTTAACATTAAAAACATTATCGTGTGTCGCGCGTTGCGTTCCTCCACGGAAACTCTCCGAGGCATTAATATTTATATCAGTTCCGTCTAATTTTACGTTATTCCGCCTATTTTTACGTCGTTAGTTTCGCTGGCCCCGGAGAGATCGATGAAACCTCAGCTGGGATCTCGTCGGCGGCGCCGCCTCTAAACGCAACCCGTTAGTGTGCACATCGCTTCCGATTACTACTCCGTCGCGCAATAAAGGCCCATTATTAGAAAGCGCAAAGAAGCAATTAGCGCGCGACGACAATGGCCGCCAGACAACTATCGCCCTCTTTGGGCGGCGCGGCAGAGCGGCGGGGGCGACGGCTCATTGAAAACGCGAAAACACTGCGGCGCGCTTGCCTCGACTTTCCGGCGCACAATGCGCGGCTTAGATTTAGGTTCTGATTGAAATTACAAGCTGCGAGGACAAAACGCGCCGCGAACGAGAGAGCGCACGGGACGCGGCGAGCGGCGCCGGGAGGGATGGTCGCGCCCGGCGCCTTCGCCGAAGCCATTCCCGGGCGATTGCCGCTTCGCGCCGCTTTTTTGTTCCGCGCGAGATTGAATCCTTTCTGGGCGCGGGGGGAGCGAAGAGCGAAACGAACGACGCGGCTTAAGCGGCCGACGATAGTCGGCGCTAATTACTTAATTATTTCCATTTGTTTTTCGCGTTTTTCGCGCGTCTCGTCCGCGCCGCGCGATCGCCGAAATTACACTTTGATTACACTTTAATTAACAATTTATTTCGACGCTCGTTGGCGCAATTTTCATTTAAACTTCGCCGGGTTTCCGCCGCGTCGAGTCTGTCAATAGATGGCGGCAGTAGATACGCGCTTAATTTCGGTTTGTTGATTTGTGTAATGAAATTGCGCTGCATTAAGGCGGGCGCACGGCCGCGCCAGTCACACATTGTGTTAGTTTTTCCGTCGTCGGCGCGCGCCGCATAAAGCTCGGCGCGTGTGCTTTAAATTTCAATTTTAAAAGCCGCCCGCACAAAAGCTCGGAGGCGGCGCCTTTGTGCGCGCGACGATAACTAACCATAATTGTTCTTCGGCTTCTTGTTGCAGCATAAACGTCGCTACGTGCGCGCGAATATAGACTCCCCACCGGGTGTTCGATGAGGTCCAATAAATCTACCTTCATCGATTTTACGTTTCGCAAAAAAATACAAAAATGTTTCATTTTTTAAATTATATGCCAAGTTGTTAAAAAGTCGCAAATAAATGAAAATTTTCTTTTCTTACGAATGTTTCGAACGTTGGCACAATGCATCTATTAATTATGCGGGATGTGCACAAAAAGTTATAAACCAAAAGAATGCGAAATGACCAGAAAAACGAAAACGACACGAAAAGTGTTTTCGATACACTTGGTGTGAAAGGTGAACGCGTTCCTAGGTAACCGCGGCGCGCGTATGAATATGAGGCGGAGGCGCCGGGCGAAGATGAAGCTCGGCCGAAATTGCGCACGTGCGAACGAATGACAATCCGGCAATTTATCTCTATTAAGCGCGGGGAATTACGGCGCAAAAGGCGCTAATAAATATTTAGTAACAATTCGCCGACGCCGGCGCCGCGCCGCATGTAAAATTCACTCGCCCATTGTGTTTGCGGCGCCGACACGTGCGCGCGAGCTTTTCATCTCGCTTTTCGCCGACGCGCGCTTTTCGCGCGCGCCGTCTTAGGTTCCGCTTTATTTTCTCACATTGGCGCGCGCTATTTATTCTTAAAACAGCGCCGAAACATTAAAAATGAAGAACGCGCGCTTTGTTTGTTTTGCACTCAGTTCTTACGGGCGGAGGCGCCGGGCATGGAATTGCTTTAAAAATTCAGCCCGCGTTTTTGTATGATTTCCGGAGGATTTCCGTTCATATTTAATCATATTAATTATTTTACGGCTGTTTAATGCCGGGTTAGTTTGTGCTCGTTACCCTCCATGGCGTCGGTTGATAGTTCGCTGTTTTTTAGGCACATGAATATCAATGTCTGAAATTATATCGCGGGTGTGTGTCGATGTGTTCACGCAGAAACGGGGAAATGTGGCGAACGTGAAATTCAAGATGGATCGTCGCGAATTTGCATTGTGTACACGGTGCCCCGAGGACGGCTCGCCGCCGGCGGCAGTCGGCGTCGGATTGCCGAAATGGATGATTCGAATTGTCGTATTGCCGAATCGCCGCGCCGCCGACGGTTTGACCAGGCGGCCGCATTGTTGCAGCGCCCGGAATGCTCGCCGGCGTAAGATTTGGTCACGAGTTGCGCAACGACGCCGTTAATGTTTATCGATTGCGCGGCCGGCGGGGCAAATCCAGCATCGCTTCGATATTGCTCGATGCGCTCAATAATGCGGAGGCGTAATTAGATTTTCATTAACAGCGCTCGTAAATTCGCACCGATCGGAGGCGAGCGCCCGAATTATTGATGCGACCCTGGTTGAACTTGCGGAATTCCGAAAAAGTTGATTTATCCTGGAGCAATTCGCAAAGCACACACGTCCGAACCGACAAAGAGGTGTAATTACTCGGCGGAGATTTTCCGGCGCAATTATGCCTTGCGCGGGCAGCTCGATTCTCGCCCCCGGGGTGAAAGTGTCCGGCGTTTTGCGGAATAGATTTATTCCGCTTTATCACGCTCGCGGGCATTGCGTTTGAAGTTGCGGGGATGAAAAGGAAGTTTTTAATAAGGCGGGGCTTAATTTTAAAAGTTCATGGGCGTAGCAAATATTTTCCGGGGGAGCTGTATACTAGTCGATACGCAAAAATTAATTATTGTGGGCGGGGCTTGATTTTGTGAATGTGGTATATCGTTTATAGGCGGGGCTTAATTTTAAAAGTTACTAAATTCGAAGAAGGCGGCGCTAATCTTTACGACGATTTCTTTGCAATAAATTATGGGCGTGGCTTAACTTAATAGGTGGCGCCAATTTTTTAAAGGCGTGGCATATTTTTATAAAGGTGTAATCGGTCATTATCCTTAAACTTGAGAGAAAATAATTTTTATTTCTTTATTGTTTTAAATGTTTTGATTTGGATAAAAATCAATGCTTGAATGCTTTCAGCGATAGTTAGTTCCTTGTTCCTTAATGTGTAGGGCCCTAGGTGGCCATCGCAACATCGATTTTATAATCCTTATCCGCCGCACAACCGCCAAATGGCCGGGGACACCGAACGCAGCGATGCAACCAGACGCTACGCGATTGTGCACTTGAACCCAATTTCATTTTATAATTAAATTAAATTAAAACGCGCCGAATAAATTCCCCCGAAAACCAAAAAAAATAATTTAATTTGCCTCCCGACTACCCTCGTCATGTAATTTCGAATTAAATTGTAATTTTAATTTCAATTTTTCTCCGTTAGGTGTCGCTTTAATTTAAATAGTTTTCGCCGCCGTACCTGGTGGCGCATTCTCCGTCCCGGAAGTTAATTAAATTTCGGACATTTAATTACGGGCAAGATACGTTAATCGCTCTCCGCCGCTCCCGACCCTGACGAGCGTCCCGGTCACACGTTGAACACGTCGTTCCGGCAACCTTCGGTAAATCTACGAATTTTTTGCGATTATTTTGCACCGAGAGCTTTGGGCCGCCTCCGGCCAAAAAATGCGCAATCCGCCGGAATAAAGTCTCGTTCATCCATTATGCTTAACGAATGACAAAAACGTTGCGGGATAATAACGCGAGCCGCCGTCTTTTGTCTCCGCACGATTTCGGGCCCGAACCACCTTCGAGTCTAGCAAGTTATAAATGCTCGCTCGCCGATGGTGTAGCGCTGAGGGGCGGTTGTTCGGCGCCGACGTCGACGTCGGTGTTGAATAACGGGCGTGTATTGGGGAATGTTTCGAAATTGTTGGGGGTACGTTTTAATGCATTTAATATTTGTAATGGACGTCATCACAATTCTAAGGGGCGTGACCTAAAGCTGTAATTGATCATTGTGGGTGGGGCTTATTATTTTACAGGCATGGCCTCTTTCTGAAGGCCGGTGTTGAAGAGAAAATGGAAAGTTTCAGCAAAATTACGTACGTTTTTATGCATTTAGTATTTGTAAGGGAGGTCATCGTGATTCGTAGGGGCGTGACTTAAAGCTGTAGTTGATCAATGTGGGTAGGGCTCATTATTTTACAGGCGTGGCCTATTTTTCACGGCCAGTGTTGAAGAGAAAATGGAAAGTTTCAGCAAAATTGCGTACGTTTTAATGCATTTAGTATTTGCAAAGGACGTCATCGTGATTCTTAGGGGCGTGACTTAAAGCTGTAATTGATCATTGTGGGTGGGGCTCATTATTTTACAGGCGTGGCCTATTTTTCACGGCCGGCGTTGAAGGGAAAATACAAAGTTTAAGCAAAACTGCAGTTTCCGCACGATAAAATTTTAGCGCGTTGTTCTCGTGCGTACTTGTTATTATTATTATTACTATTACAGCACCTATTACATCCCCCAAGCGCGCTGGAACCACATCGCTGCGACATAATGCCATAACCGAGATGACAACATGAATGGAAACCGTTTTGGGGCGATTATTACCTTTCCTACACAGGGTGTTCCTGCAATCGCAAATTTATTTATTCGTTCGTTCGCACAGATAAATGCTTAACGCGGATGGCCGCGCGTGTCGGGCTGAGACGTTGCGCATTAATATGAATTGCATTAGGTGGGGAGCGAGCTCTGCGGGGTCGCTGTTGAGACATTTCCGGATCCGCGTGCGTGCGCTAAAATTTTAATTAAAATTTAATATTCGTCGACGTTTCGAAACGGTCGCGGCACGCGAACGCGCAATTTTGCCTCATTCAGCGGCGCGCCAACCTGCGGGAGCTTCGAAAGCTTTAGAATTCTCGAACGTATGACATTAGGCGTTTCCAGAGCAATTACACAATTTCTGGAGATTCCGGGCGCGCACAAAACGCGCGGAAACGGAGGCATTATTGAAGCATTTTCAAATTAATTTTTTTTTAAACAAATTTTTGGAATCATAGGAGAGGCGCAGAGTGGGGGCTAAATAACACCCCAACAATTTTCTTCCTGAAAGTGTGAAAGTGATAGTTTTCCTTTCAATATTTACAACTTACAACCAAAATAACATGAGGGAAGGCTGCTAAAATGGCACCCTAGCAATTGTGTTTCATTTTCATATTTTTGCATAAATCGAAAATTTCTTTTAGTAGGGCAGATCCGGACAAAATGACATAGGTGGGGAGGTAGAACGATACCCCACCCTTTTTACCAAAACGTGCCGATTTAAGAAATTTTAACAACACTTTGGCATTTTTGACCGCAAATTTTTATTAGTAGGGTAAACCCGAAGAAAGTGACATAAGGGAAGCGATGGTTAAATTATACCTTAGCAATTATCTTCAATAAACATCTAAACAATTTAATTTTCATTCAAACCAACTTTCTGTTAGTAAGGTAGACCCGGGCAAAATGACATAGATTGGGGAAAAACGACACACCTTGCTGCGCGTTCGGCGTGTCATTCTCAGTACCTGCGAATCCTTCTACTCTGACTAATAAACTTGTTTCCCCTCGGGGAAAATTTCCGGCGAGTTTTAAATAGTTGCGCGCAGTGAAATAGTGAATTGCGAATTGCGCGTCGCGAGCGGGAAAAATTAACATTCGCAATGCGCGCCGCGCGCCCTCCGCATTTCCGCGCTGCCGGCCGGGCGCGGAATAGTTCCGTCTAGTATTTGTTTTGCCCAGGCGCTCCTTTTTGCGCCGCATCGTCGGCGGCGGCGGCGGCGCGCTATCATGCACCCCGGCGATCCTCGCCGCAGGAGCTTCATTCGGTTATCTACGGTCAGGATCATATTTGCACAACTCATTTGCGTGCCGCGTGTTGCGTTCGACGAGACGCAAACATTTGCACGCGCGCCGCGCACCCTCTTCGCCGAAAACTATTCCGATTCCACCCTTGAGCAGAGCGGCGCGCCGCCCGTACGATAATCCGCGCTCGAGGCTTCGCAGTCATTCCGCGGTAGGTACGAGCTCGAAACGTTTCTCTTTGCGTTCCGCGTTTTCCGCCGAGTTAACAGTAAATCACGAATGCTCGAGCGAAACTGTTTTTCCGCGAGTTGTATCCCGATATTTATTGACAAGCCGACAAGCCGATAAGTACGTTTTGCCCGGCGCCTCCACACAATACTTTGCATGTGAAAAAAATTTTTTTTCGCAGGATCGTTTATCGCACGTATGCTCGCACTAATTGATATTAAAATGCAAATACCGCAGTGTGGAGAACCACCCGGGGGCGCAGACCATCCGTTGGAGGTTAAACGCCTGCACCGATGCGCGCGTCCTCTCGCCGCCGGGCATTGCGAGGACGCAGCGCGACAGCGTCGGTAGGTGTGCGGAACGAGGGGGGCGAGGGGCCGGCGGTTATTTTCGCATTAGGCGGAACGTCCGCGTCAAATCAATTTCGGATTTTCCTGATACGCGCGCGTTTTCTAATGCCATCTGATGCGCACGTTTCGGCCATCGGCTTACAGCCTCCGGCGCTCCAATCTCGTTTGACATTGCATTACGCCTTTCCACCCTTCCGCCGCCTACCCTTCGTGACGTGATTTTCCATATTTTATCCGATCACAATAAAATTAGAAAAACACACCGAAAAACAAGCGAAGCAAACAAATAACACGAGGCAATATTTTTGTGCATGGAAAGTATTGTGTGGAGGCGCCGGGCACTTCTGCAATTTCCCCCGCGACAAACATCTTTTTGCTTGTTTTCCACTTATCTCTCCTTTGTGTTTTGATTTGTCGCCGCGTCCTTCGAGTCCGCCGCGCGGGAGAAACTACAGACTCGCCCGGAAAATCCAGATAATTGTCGCCGCGCGAAAAAAACGCGCTTAATGGCCTACTTAAACGTCGCCCGGCGCAACAATAATGCGCGGCGCGGAGCCGGCCGGCCGGCGAGGAAAAACGCGTCGGCGAAATGGAGTTATACGCGGCTCGTAAAAGGGCCGTTGATGCTCTGCGAACCTCTTTTGCATATTCATCATCCTTATCGGGACGCGCGCACGCCGCGTGCGCGCGATTTTATTATTTTCCCTCCCGCGCGAGAAACAAATTGCGCGCGGCGCATAATTATTACGATTAATATAATTAGCCTGATTAACTTTTCACGCGCCGCCCGGCCGCCTCCGCTCTCCGCCCAGTTGCGAAAGCGAAACGCAGATGTTTCGCTCTCGGACTCAATTATATATAAATTTTTTTATTTATTTTCATTTGTGTTTTCCAGCGGGCCGAAATTGAGAAATGATGTAAATTTTATTTATTCACGCGCGCCGCGAATTGCGCCACGTGCAACGGCGAAACTATTTCCGTGAAACGCGGAAACAGTTCCGAAACGTTTCGTATTTATATGAAAATTTTCAGCGTTGACATATTGTTCGGTATTAAATAGGTTTTCGGCGCTCGGAGCGAGCGCGGCGCGCCGGGAAAACTTGGGCGAAAAATTGCTGCAAAGTTTTATTGGAAAGCTTTTCGATGGCAATAACGCAATTGATTGGTTTTGTTCCGGGCGGCGGACCCAATTCGCGATGCACTTCGACAACTTGTTACCGATAAGTCAAAGAAATTTATTCGCGTTGCGCGCTGCTCAGCGCCATCTGGCGTCGCGCTTTCGCACGCGAAATATTAATCTTCTAGAGAACGTTGCCTTCCTCGTTTGCGCGCGCGCTCCTTTGAGGGCATAATGCGCGCATCCTTCGTCGAAATCCGACGAAATTCATTCGGCCCTAAGTGATTACACGAATTATTCAGGTCGAATAAAAAATTCCCTTTTTCGAAATTATTATTTTGCGCGTGCTTCGCGCGTCGGCGCTACAAAGTTAGGAAGTTTGTCGACGCGCGCGAAGTTCTCTCTCTCTCTCCCTCCGTTGTCCCGCCTCGCGTTTTTCCGACGTCGCGCGGTATTTTTCGTTTGGCATGTTTCATGAATTTTAAATTTCCCTCAGCGGCGCGCTAGTTCTTATTGAAGTTCGAGCGTATTTCACCTTCTTACCGACTACGATTTTATCTGCGGACAATAGCATTATGCGCAATCAAATATTTTGTCTCGCGGCGGATGTGAGGGGAAAGTTGTGGAGGCGCCGGGCAAAAACTTTTAAAAAATCGGAAACATGTGTTCGCTAAGAATTATAAATAGGGATGTTAAAAAAGTTTAAGGGAAGAAAGTGGAAATTTTGGTCGAGGCGCCAGGCAAAATTAAGAAAATATAAATGGAGATATTTTTCATTCCATTTCGTAGTTTTTGAGTGAAAATAGTTTTGATGGAGGCGCCGGGTAAACAGCAACATAGTCGAACACTTTTTATTATTTCATATCTATATATTCAATTTTCAGAACAAATTTTTAATTTTCAATTTTGGCGGGACGAGATTAGGTTATGGTGGAGGAACTTTGGTGGAGGCGCCGGACAAAAAAACTAAAAACGAAATACCTGAATTAATTTTGTAAGAGTAGAAATAAAAATTCTAAAGAAAACAAATTTCGTATAAACATTTTTTTATAGAGAATGTGGTGGACGCGCCGGGTGAATATGAACAAAACCAACAAAATGGTTGTTTTATCATGTTTTATGTATAAACAACTCCAAACTAAAATAACTCTCATCATTTTATTTTTACTTCGTTATTTTACGTTGCAAGTTGGTGGATGCGAGTGGTGCCGACGTTGAAATAGTAAAAATTCCCTCACGATTTTCATTCCGCGCTCATTATGCGTCTTAAGCCCCATCTCGCGTCGTGTCTGGAAAGTTATAAATCCGGTGCTTAGCATACGACGCCTCGTGCAATGCGTCCATAAACTGAAAGCTTCACTGCAGCCTTCTAAACTTTGGAGATGTTACGCGCGCGCTTCTAGAAAATGCGTTAAACTAGCGCCGCTAAACCACGCCTCATCCCCGTGGAAAAACTCGCCCCGAGAGTAATCAACTCTTTAATTAGCTGCGAAATGCCTCGGATTTTTTCTGCCGCCGTCGAATACGTCAGTCCGAATTAAAAATTAGCGCAGTCGTCACGTTCCCATCTTAAACTTACTTTCGCCGCCCTCCTCAGAAAGTTGCGGCTGCGCCACGCTTATTAACCCGCGAGCGATAAATTCATTAAAATATATTAAACCAAATGATATCTGAGTTATGACCCTCGACGAATTAATGACCCGCCGCGTAATTTATTTCGGCGATGGCCCCGAACCGTTCGACCCTCGTCCCGACCGTCGGCGCAAACGAAAAAGTTTAATTTGCCATCGATCGCTACACGTCGCGCTTTGTCGAGCTCGATTTTTAATTAACTACAGCGTGGCAATTAATGAAAGTGCGCCGGGTCCCCGGCAAGGTATTGTGCGGAGGCGCCGGGCGCCGAAAACAATTTGCCCGGCCGGAATGAAAAAAATATTTTTAATTAACTTCGAAAATATCAGCACATAAAAATATGAACAATTTTTGCGCGTCGCTGTTTTTTTTCTTCGGCGCTCCAGGCCAATTTCGCCCGGCGCCTCCGCCGTTTATTAATAAATAAATAAATACGTGTTCTTTGCGGCGCCTGTTCGGGCACACGGTACGTTTCTCAATTTTCCGCGTTGCTCCTTTTTACACCGCGCACTTACGTACTTTGTGGCCGGCGCGATGAATAGTGGCGCCGGCTTTAACCGCCCCCAGATAATAAAAACGGTGTCGACTTTGTTTATGTATTGCCGGCGGCGGCGCGCAGCTGGGCGACGAGGCGAAGGCATCGCCGCGCGTTTCTAGCCGCGCCCGCCGCCGCCCCCCGCGTCTAGCGAGTGCGGCGCAATATTTGCGCAAGTCGCTTTCATTCGCCCTCGTCGTAAATTACATTTTTATGATAACCGCGCGCGCGCGCGCGCGCGCCGCCGCCGCCAATTTAGCAGCGCGCCATAATTTTGTTGTTATCGTCCGGCGGAGAGTGCGCACGGAAGGTTTTCAATTAATTTCCGCCGCCCCGCGCGCCCGTTTTGATTACCGTATAATTGGGCATTATTTTTGCATTACCGCCTGCATAATGCGCGCGAAACACGCGCGCTTTCTTATTTATGAATATTTTATTTCTTAATTTGGAAATTTACATGCGATAGCATTACGGCGAAGGCGCCGGGCGAATTAAACGCTGTTCGTTTCATAATCGCAATTAGCGAATGGGATTAAAGCGGAAGTTTTTCTTGCAATTGGTGGAAGTGCAGGCAAAAAGAGAATTATTTTCTTTGTCAATATTTAACTATTATTTAATTATCTTACTAACATCGTTGCCGGGGAGGAAATGTGTTTGAAACCGTGGTGGAGGAGCCGGACGCAAACATGTTAAACGATAAAATAAATTAATTTTGCAGGTTTGAAATTAAAATTCCGAATAAATCGAATTTCTCCAGAGATGGATTTTTTTAGGGACAAACCTTAAGTTGGGTTACAGTTTGATGGATGTGCTGGGTGTTGACGCTGAAATATTAAAAGTTTTCGCACTATTTTCAGTCGGTAAACATTGCCCTCATTAAGGATCTCCTGGGACATAGCGAACTATTGGCAGAGAGTAGATGGCGCTGCTTAATATGATCAATGGCGTGGTTATTATTTTGGCGCGTTCGGGCCGGGCTTTTTGCACTTCGCGCGGGCATTTAATAGGTTAATGATTGCGTCCGCGTCGCGGTGCGACGCAGTCTTGCGGAATGCCCGCATTAATCGGAAACAATGGCGCCGTTTCCAATTAAACGAGTGCGCTGCATTGGTCGCGTGTAAATATGTGCGCATCGGCTGCCAACGCGCGCGCAATTGCTAACCTTTCTACCTGAGCGCACGCGACGATTACTAATAGCCTATTAATTAGGGCATATCGAAATGGACTTTTCGGCGGCGCCGCCGCCCGGAATATTCCCGGGAATTAAGACCGTCGACGGGCGGGCGGAGGCGCCGGGAATTCATGTTTATTCTGGCGGTTGTATGCCGGATCTGTTTTGGAACAAGTAAATTTCAAGAACATCTGTTGTCGGTTCGCGGCGTTCGGCCCGTCTTTCGGCGAGCGCCCGCGCCACCGCACACTCCCCCCGCGCTCCCGACCTATTGATTAATTTATGACTTGTTTGTTTGTTTGGGTATCTCCGCCAACTTTCGGATGGCGCAGACCAAACATCGTCGGCCCGCAATCCCGACATCTGTCGGAATCATGACGTCGCGCCGCGAACTTGAGAAGCTCGGCGAAAGTGAGAAAAATGAAAGAGAGCGCCCTAAAGAAGATAAATACGAACGCGCGGCGTTGTAATGTGGAAATATATGTTAAAAGCGGCCGGGCGGCGGGGGCGGCAAAAAGTTATCCGCATGAGAAATGCCGCTAACAGATACTCGGCGATGCGCTAGTCCTTTTCTTAAAAATGGCTTCCTCGGCGCGCTTCATTCGCTCCGCGCGCGCGCCCCCCGTATTAAAGGACCTTTTGGCGTCGGCGTGATAAAACTTTTCTACTTTGCAAAGGTAATCACTAACATTTTAGATTTTTGTTGGGGATTTTTCATCCGGCGCGCGGCGTTACGTGGCGGCGCCGGGCGCGACGCCGGTTCGCGCGTTCCTGCGCTTCCTTTTTCAGGTCAGGAGTGAATTTTTGGGGTCGCGCCAGTGTGTAAATCGCCGAACGCACGAGAGGCTGCCGCGAGCGTGTGTTTGCGCAAAGGGGTAATAGATTTGGTAAACCGAATGACCAATGGCCGTAGTGGAAAACAGAGTGAGCCGTTCCGGTTATCTGACACCGGAAATTGGGTCAGCTACTAAACAGCGCCATCTCCTGCTTTCTTCCGGCGCCGACTGCGCCATTTCCACCCTCAACCCCGCGCGCATTCAGCTCCAATCGGATAAATCAAAACACAAAATCAACTATTAGCAACTATCACCAAATTCGCAATTCAAACGGGCTCGAAAATCACATCCCCTTAAAATTAGGGATAGTTAATTATAAATTCGCCATATTTTCGTTTTCTCGCCGGGCATTGTTACGCGTTGCGTTTTGGGGGCAACGTTTGGGGTCGCGTTGCGGGGTTGATAATATATGTAAATCATTCGTACGAGAGGACCGAACGCAATCCGGCGGTTGCGCCCTGCAGTGCGACATCGCGACATTGTTTACGCGTGTGAACGCACCGAGGTGCACCGTTTAGTTTATCTGAGAGCGGTTATCTGGCCCCGACGCCCGCCGGATGATGGTCCGCGGGTTTATTCAACTTTGACGCGCAATAGCGGCGCCCGAATGACACGGAAAATGAGACGGGCGCGGATTTCGGAAATTCGCAAACGTCCCTCGCAGCAAATCGCGCGCAGATTGTTCGCGCAACAAACTTTAATGATTTTATCACACATGATGGATGGCGCCGATACAAAGCGCAGAGTTTTTACGTCGCGCCCGACTCCGGCCGAAAACGAAAGCATTTAATTAAACATCCAGCACCGGACGGCGGCCGGCGTTTATCAAGTTGAAATTTTATAGACAACGGACGCGCGCCGTCCGTCGAACGCCGACGGCCGACGGATGTTTTTTTTTGCGCGCTCGCGCGTCGGTTTTCGTTACGCTTATTTTAGTTCCCGGCCCGATCGCGATCGGGCGATTTTGCGTGGCGCCGGAAATTGCGAAATTCGCTCGCATCGCCGCTGTAAAATGTTTAGCGGAATTTCCAATTACAACTGTTGATTAATTGCGTTACTCTCGCGATGCGCCCGCCGGAAACTTCTTTTAAGAAAAAACGCATTCTTTGCATGGGAAGCATTATGTGGAGGCGTCGGGCATTTTAAAACGCGAATTGCCGTAAAAATTACAAACAGTGTTTCCATTAAATTTAAACCATTCCGAGATAATTTATCAGAAAAAATAAACATTGTAATTTCTACATGGAAATTTTAAAAATTTCCTGGACATTTTGCATGAAATAGTGCACTTTGGGGTTGCTCACATCGGCCGAAAATTAATTCAACACATTATTTAAATTTCGAAGAAAATTATCCAGGAAAAAGCTATGCGTTTTATGTGTGAACATTTCCATTAAAAGCATTACGTGGAGGCGCCGGGCACACCGATTCTCTTTATTCTACTTTATGCGAATCGTTCATGGAGTCGTTACTTATGCATGTACGCTCGTTGTAAATCCTGATTACGGCTACTAAATTATCACGTGCGGGGCATGAATAAGGCCGCCGCCGCCGCCGACGTAGACGGTCGCAACCCCGGCGGCATTCGTTCGTTTGTTTTCACTCAACAAGTAGCGCGGCCTTCGCCGGCGGCAGATTGATCTAAAATTGATGGGCGGCAACGCGCCACCGCCAGCACTATTCGCGCTGGCGCGCCCGCTCGCGCGACCCTCGTTCGTCCGCGCGGCGCGGGCGAGAGTGTGTGCGCGCAAATGAAATATTAAATCATCGCGCGGGCGCCCGGCGCCTCCACGCCATCCCGCCGCGCACATTATAAACACGTAAATTCATTATCTTATCGGCCCGCGCAACGGCCGCCGCGTCGTTTTATATTTCAGTCGGGCGGCGGTTATTGCCACGCGACGGACAATATCGAGCCGCCGCGCCGCAAGGACGAGATTCACGCGCGGAAAATTGTTTTTCTTCTCCCCGCGTCCGGCATGATTGAAGGTCCCCTAACTGATTTTTGATTGTTTCTTAATCATCCCGACGATTTTCCGCTGAAATCGATTGCCTTCCGAGGGAAATCATGCGTTGCCTCTGACGCCCTGTATAGTTTAAACAAAAATAACGCTTTCCCAGATACCGGTTACTGAAAGCTCGCCGTGCTGGCGCGAGGACGCGCTCGAAAGTTGTTTAAACTTTAAATTAAATTACCAAAGAATTTATGTACGTTTTAGGGCTCGTCCAGGTCGTCTCAGACATCCTCGCACGTTGCGCGCCATCTTAAAACACCCCTAAATATTCCCCTCGCTAAAATATCTATCAAACTTTTCGCGAAACCATTAAGGTGCATCAATATTCCCGTTTTTTCGGCGCGGAAAACGTTTTAGTCCTTTGCGGCCACGCCCGGTGGGATTATTACGCTTTAAAATGAATCTATATGTTTATTATGATATACGCCAAGGAAAAATTATGTGCCATCTCGCATCTCGTGAGTAATGCCGCTGCCGAGGAAATAAAACGTTTCGGGCGCGCCGGCGGCGGCGGCGACAGGGACGGCGCGTCGGCGGCTTTACGTCTCTCGCTCGTTACCTCTTCCGCGGCCCGCATCACGCCGCACGCACGCGTGTAACGTAATAATTATGAAATACGATTATTAGACGCAATAAAGCGTTATTGTTGCTTTGGCCACGACCGCCATCTATGGCGAACCTAACCTCACTTGATGTCTGTGCATTTGCATTGGCAGAATGGCGAAGTGGCGGATATAACTTTTCCAGGTATCTGAAAAACGCGTAAAATTGTCGTTAAAAAAATTCGGAATTTAGGGGGTTAAGAAAATGTTCCACCCTACAGGGGGTTAATAATTGTTTATTTGGAAAATCTTACGGTATCTGACAAACTTTCTAAATTATTGAACTAAAAATTGGAGTTTAGGGGGTTAAGAAATTTTCCGACTTACAAGGGGTTAATAAGTTTTTATTACGGATAATCTCTGAAAATTTGTCAACACAATTTTCCCGGATGCTTGCACATCATAAATACTTAGCATTAAAAGATTCGGCCTTTAGGGGGTTAATAATTTATTTATTAGGAAAGTCTCTGAAAATATGGCCAAAAAGACATTTCCAGCAGGTTCGGAATATTTTGTACGATTGCTTTAACAATATTTAATTTCAATGGATGGATGGGGTGGATGGGGTTGAAGCGGGTGAAAATTCCGCGCGCGCGTTTGCGGCGCGCACTGTGAAGGGCAAACAGAAGTCAATTAATTTCTAAACGCGTATTTATTGTCGGGGCACAATGCGACTGTAAATAAAAATAACAAAGCGGGAGTTTTATTGCTTCGGGGGGCGGCGATCTTTTGAAAATGAAATTAATCCTTGCCGGGCGCTGTTAGCGCGCCTCGCTACAACGCCGCCGCTAATGTTGTCCGTGCGCAAACAGCGGTACGCCGAGGCCCTTTGTTTAAACAACGAAAAAGCGACGGACATGACAATTCGAGGAAAACTTGCGGAAAACGCGGGAAAACAGGGCGGAAACTAAACGCGACAAACAAAAAATGATATGCGGATAGAGATCAGTTGTGAGTTATTAACAACAACTGTAACAACTACGGTGAAATTCTGAATATCGCGGAAAGTTGGAAAATCACCCCCTGAATTGGTTTTGCCGCAAAATTTTCCTTTTTTGTCGGAATAAAAAAATGTGAATGTAACGAAAATATTCACTAGTACCATATTAAGCATGGGCATATTTTTCACCCCCTTCATTGCCCACTGTTCCTCATTCAAGCGACGGCACGTGTAAACACGGGGGTGAGGCAGGCGCAATGCGAAGTTTGACGAGACTCGACTCAACTATCTACGCCCCCCGGAGGCTCAAAGCAGCCGCAGAACGTCAAGGGCGCGCGCGCTAAGACGCCGCGCTATTATAAACATCCCCCGATTCATATTTCTGCGAGCACGTGTATTTGCGCAGTCTGCGGGCAACGGCGCGCCGCCCTGAGGTCGTGGTAGGTTATTTAGAGTTTAGACGGCTCCGCCGAATTAGGAGGTGGGAGGCAAGCGGGGGTGGTTTATTACTCGATAAATACAGTTTCAGTCAACTTCATATTTCATTACTGTTTTGCATCGCAAACAAGTTTGAAGCGAATTACACGTTTGGGGATGATTATTACCCTCGAATCGGGGGTTGGGGATGGTTCAAATATTATTGATATATTGCCGTAGTTTCTAAGTCGGACTAACCCTTTGCGACCGAGGCGGTTCGATTTTTAAGGTAGATTTTAACGCCACAGTCGTGCGCCGCTTTGCATAAGCTAAGTCTGCATTCCTTTATTCGCGATTTTACGATCTCGCGCGAGATTATAAATGCAAATGGCGCGCGCGTTATGACATAAAATTGTTTGGCCGGAAAATGTTGGCGCTCGCGCATAAAAATCGCGAAATTGCATTAAAAGCGGCCCTAAACGGATTAACTCCCTCCGGCTAGTGTGAGCCCAGTCGCTCGCCTCACGCGCGAGTCATCGGCTTTGATCGCGCGTAACTTTGCTCGGGTCTGTCCAAGATTAATGAAATTAAGCTCAAATTAAAGCTGATTTAATGTGCTATCATGATGGATATACTAAAGTCTCGGATTTTAGTGTCAACTAGTAAAATTCCCATTGTGAAGTTGGAATTGCGGGAAATGTTTGTACGGAAATACAAAGTATATGTGCGTTTATACAGAAAACATTAAATAAGTCTGAAACTAATACTGAGATAGAGGGATGACTTTAATTTAGATTGAAAGTAGTAGAGTTACTTTATGGAACTAATGGACTTTTTAATTAGTTTTGGTGGGATGCAAATTTTTTCCATTTCTTCAGATCACCTTTTTCTTCGCTTACAAATATCGCTATAACTTTTAAACTAATTATGATTGGCGGATGTTTTTAGTTCTAGTAGGAAGTTCTAAAGACAGCCTATAAGACAAATATTCTACATGGTAATTTATATTAATAGAAATTTCCTAAAATGGAGGGTAAACATTATTTCTATTTTATGTAAAAATCTTAACATTTCTGGCATTGGACAAAACTGGTCATAATTTTCAAAATAATAGAGTTAGAGTCATGCTTTGTTCTCCAGTATAAAGGCAAATAGTTCTTCTATTAAATAAATATGTAATAAAATATACTTTTAGCTAGATACCTAACCTAAAACGTAGTGTAAACTTAATTTCATATATTTTCGTTAAATTACGTCAAAGTTTACATAAAGCGTTATAACTGTGAATCTAATTAAAATATCGAGTAAATTTTGACGTTATCAGAAAGACGAAATGCCCTTCCTTATAATAAATATAATATATATGTATAAACATGTTTCTATATTACTCAAACTGGCGTTCAAAGTTTACTTTTCACTAAAACTATTTTTTTTCTTAGGCGTTTATTTCATCCGTCTCTAACCTCATTTCATCAAGTTTAGGGCCCCTAAACACCTTTACCTCGCTACCCGGTAATAAACCTTCGAGCCCCCGGTTAATTTTTCAATGATAGTGAACATTTGTACTAAAACGTAATGAAGTTTTCCCCGCGCGAATAAAACATGCATGCCGTTCGGTTATTTGGCAGTAATACAGCCTCGTAAAACCGAAACGGCATCAGAATGACTCTTTCTCGTCATCCGCCTCCATCCGCGGACGAGCTCTGGAGGCGGCCGGAAGTCGACGGGCGCTGGATTTGCATAAAAACTTAATGCTAGTCGCCCATCAAAGTTCCAATCGAACTACAAGCATCGCACGCATCAAATCAACATCAAGCGCGCCGTAAACTTCGCGTCGCCTGTCTCGCCGGCAAAAATATTGTTTAAACTATGCGCGAGAGATGATTTCGGTTCGAATTATTTCTGGATGCGCGCCACGCGTCCGGAATCCCAAAGCTACGACTCGAGTTGCGAAGTTTGGACTTTAATATATCGAGGCGGCGGAGGCGCCGGGCGCGCGACGAAGGGCGGCCGCCGAAAACAGCGAAAAGAGGTCAATTACGAGAAGCGTTTTAATGGCGCCGTTAGTTCCTTGGCGCTTTTTGATCTCTTCCCGGCTCATATCTGCGTTTTTTGCTCCTCTCGCGCGGAATATTTTTATTTATTGCGCTCGGTAACGATCGCCATATATACATTATCACATAAATGGCGGCCAATGGCGACCAATGACACAACTTTCCAGCGTTCGGCTTATCTCGCTGCACATAAATAAAATAAAAAGCGCGACGGTGCTGAAACAAATCATTTGGGATACTTTTTTTTTATTTCTTAATTTAGGAGCGCGTTAAAAGTTAGAATGCAAGGGCAACCTAATATATTTATAAAGGACATTAATTGGACTAATATTTAATGATATACTTAGTATTTCGATTGAAAATTGGGTGAGATACGGGGTGTTAAAGTTAGGCAAAGTTTTTCTATTTAAAATAACTTATGAAAATTTAACCTCACTTTAAAGCTACTTATATTAATTTCGCCCTTATATAGAAATATATGACTGAAAGTATATCTCACTGGCTTTCTGATGAGACTAAATATTGGTTAATAACTTGATTGGCTTGCAAACTATGAGCATTTTCATGTAGCATGTCTTAAAATTCATGTTAATCTTGTTCATATTTTGTACTCATTGTCAGTTTCAAATTTATTACACCCTATAGAAACCTACCTAAAATTAATTTTCATATGCAGTCTGAAATAAGATTAACTAAACTATGATTTAATATTATGTTTAGTAAAATTGCAAGAATATTACTTGAGTTACAGGGTCTTAAAATTAGGTAAATGATTTAAGCAAAATTCGTCTCAAAACTACTTGTTACAGTTTAACCTCACTTTAAAGCTATTAATAATGTCGAAATAATTTTAAGATTATATGTATTTAAAAGTCCAACTCATCGTCTTTCTAATAAGTACTACATCAGGTTAATCTCATAATTAGTTTAGAAACTATGGCAATTTGAAAGTTGTGCGATTAAACATTTATTAATCTCCGTTTTTTCCTTGCGTTCTTCGACGGAATTTCGCTACACAATGTAATAGACTGATCAAATATTTAAGCAAAAGTTGGTTACGGCTAACCACTAAAAACTTTATTCCGCCCGCTCGAGTAATCATGCTCGAGTTAAACTTGCATTTTCGAAATTAAAATTTTTACGTTCCGCCCGGCAGCGCAGAGAGCGCCCGCGATGCACGCCAGCCCGCAACGAAAACATTTCTATTATGTTAAAAGGCTGCTTTATTGCCGCGCGCTCGTACGTCGATCCTTGGCGGCGGCGGCGGCGGCGGGGCCAGTTGTAAAATTTCATTTTTATCTTATTACTCCGCTCGACAATAATAACTGCGCGGTCGTAACCTGCGCGGACAAGTCATTGGCCATCGAACTGCGAGAGACAAAATAAAACGCGCGGAAGTGGCGTAAAAAGGATGAGGCTAAGTTGGATGCGCGCATCAATCATCGCTTGGCGATGCGCATAGATGGCGTTGCGCCGCGCGCCGGATGCGGCGAAAGTGGCGAGGCGGCTGCGAAGAGGGCGAAATAAGAAGGGTGTTAATTAAGTAGAAAAATAGCCTGTCGCTGTCTCGTTGTCGCGCGCCGCCGCCGGCTAATGACCACGGCCGGGCGGCAAAAACGCCTCCGGACGGAAAAAGATTCGGATACAACGGCACACCGGCTGCAGCGCCCTCTGGCGCGTCCTGCGAGGAAAAAACTGATTAATTACGCGTTGCGCTAGTTTTTATTTTGCGAGTGCACTTTAGAATTTTCATAAATCCGTTCATTTTTTTCACCGAACGGTGTCCTCTAACGCGCTGTATCTTTTACAACTTCCTTGAAAACTTAGAATGTGATGCATCACAAGAAAGCTAGAAATATTTTCTACCATATTTATTATAACATTCTTTCGTAACATTATATTTTCTCCGTTGAAAATGAATTTAAAGTTCTTATTTTAAGTTTCCATTTTCGTCAAATTTAAATGGTGTATTTTCAAAACGCGATATCTCCCACTCTTATAATATTTTTTCACTATGTCATTCGTACGCCCTTGAAAATGACCCTAAACTTCACAACTCATATTTGCCTCTAAACAACAATAAAAATAACTTTCTTTAAGGAGCCGTATCTCCGAAACTTTTAATAAAAATATATAGTGTAATACATCATTAGAAAGCTAAGAAAATTGTCTACAATTGTGCTTATGAGAACTTTTTTGATAAAAGTACTCCTTCACCTTGAAAAAGAACTTCAAAACTTCACTATCAAAACTAGGGTGTTAATGTTGGGTGGAAACGAGCGAAAATTCCGACATTTTATTTCTGTACATATTAATCCACCTGATTTAATTAAATGTGTAACCCGGTAGACGTGCGAGGACAATGAATCCAAGCCTCCGCGCCCGCGTTCAGGTGGGAAAGTTCGGCCGGGCGACGAGACGCGCCGAGCGGCCCCCGACGTTATTGTCTTGACTGATTAAAACCGACAATCTCAATGCATGCGCTCCGCATTGGATGTGGGCCAAACGGCCGGAGCGTTTAGCGCACTGGCGCTGGGGGCGGCCGCCGGCAGGAATACACCGCTCGTGCTTATTGGATTTGAGGAACGATCGCGAGTTACTGCGCCGAACATAAACGCCGCGCGGAGTGTATGAATACGGTATATAAACTACCCTCTTAGTCGTTGGATTGCGTCCCGAACGGCGGCCGGGCGGGGGCGGCGCGCGCGCGCGCATTTCGCAGATGTCCACTTTGGTTCGGGCTAAGAAATTATTGGGGTGAAATAACTGTGTTTACATCCGAATGCACCGAACGCATTAGACCCGGAAAACAGGAAGCGGCGATAGCCGGATGCGCGAGCCGGAAAGCATAATACAGCATAAGTAAAAATTTATGCGTTCGCGAGTTGGCGGAATTTATTTTTAATTTTACTAATGTCTTTGTGTCGGCGCGTCTCTGTTCGGTCCGGCCGCGAGGGCGGCGGAGGCGCCGGGCGGCAGATCGCACAATCGGCGGGCTGGGAGCGGGAATTTGCGTTTCGAGAATTATTCCGGTGACAAATTAGCGCCGCGCGGCGGACGCGACAATACTAATCGTCGTCGGTGAAATTAAAATAGTGCGAAACACGAGGTGGAGTGCTGCGGAAAATTCTTGCAATTAATTTCCGCGCGGTGCACTTTCCCGGCACCGGCACCCGCCGCCGGCGAGACACCGGGAAAGGGAAAAAATCGTGTGATTTGATGGCGTTTATGCGAATGTCGCTTGCAACGCTGCAGAGCGACAGCATCCGGTCGTGCGAATTGAAACAATTTCGGGAAATTTGATTTTGTAAAACGTCGCATTTCTTTCGGGCGCTGTACCATCCACAATTTTTATACGATACGTCATATCGAAGCCTGAAATATTCTTAATAACTTTTATTATAACACTTTTTTGGACGATATTTCACTTACAAATAAACTCTCAAATAACGGTGAACTTGAAATTTAACAAATATTTGGAAATTTTGATAATGCTTCTTTTGGAAGCTATATCTTCATGAATTTTAATCGAAATTTATGTAACAATATTCCATTTTATAGCCAAATTAATTCTCTAGTTACTAACATAATCTTTACTTTGATAAAATTAGTCTTTCACCCCAGAATATAACCTGAAAGTTGAACTTTTCTATATTTCATAAAATTTTATTTCCCCAGGAAAAGAAATGTATCTCCTACAATTTATATCCAAACGTACAACACAATATATTATTTTATGACCAAAGATATTCCCTATTACTATTACTATAATAAATTTTTGGAAAATAGTACGCGTGCAGCCTTAAAAATGGTGCTAAAATAAAAGGTGTATTTTTGTCTTGAAATACTTTTACTTTTTTCAATTTTATTTCTCCCACGCATGTTCCCGGGCATGTTTCCCATCCTACTCCTATCGTTCTGTATGTTTGATGTCTAGATATGGCCTTATCTTTATTTCGCACTTACCTGCAGCGGTGTTTTATGCGTCCTTGCAGCAAAAGCTCGGCGCCTCCGCCGCCGCACGTGACGAGGGTGCCGCCGGCGCCGGAGTCCTCTACGCCCAATAACGCCGCAATTTATTTTATCAAGACGAACTTTACGTGTTTTTGCCCTCGATTTTATGTAATCTACCCCGAAAAATACAAAAATAGGAAAATCGAAATTTTTGAAAATCGAAAAACAGGACAATCACAGTCCGCGGTAAATTTATATTTCTCGGCCTGATAAATGTGTCATCCATTAGTTCGGTACACGCGGCAAACTAAAAACAATTCGTTTTAACCTCTCCGAGGGCAAAAACGTCGAGCAGATCGTCTGCGCGCGGATAAAATTGAACTCCGATCGACTGCGATGATTGCGTGCTGAATAAAAAGTGTCGACGTCATTAATCCTCCTTCAGATGTGAGTTGTGTGCGGAGAGGGCCGCGGCCGGCGGGGCAACTAGGACGCGGCAACTCAAAGTCCGGCGTTGCGAGCGAAACTCCGCGCCCCTCAAAGAATTTCCTTCGTTTTTCCCTCCGGGCGTTTCTTCGATCCGTCAGTTTTTCGCGTCGATGCGAGAATGCGCCCCGATGAGAACAAATGTTTCTGCGATTGAAGTCACGCTCGGGAAAAACGCGAGCAAAAAGCGAATACAAATGATTTCTCCCTTTGTCAACGTTCTGAGCGCAATTATTTTGCCCCAAAAATAGTTTCGTACTAAGGAGAATTCACCTGAGAAGCGATGCGTGAAAGAATTTTTATAATAATTCCAATAGATGTCGAGATATTTAAGGTTAAAGTTTTGGACCAATGAGGATCAAGCAGGTGGGCCTCGGATTTATGGTTAGGTTGAAGAGTCGGTACTCCAAGGAGCAATGGTGAAAGAATTTTTTAGTTGGCTTCAACGGTTCCTGAGATATCAAGCCTTAAAGTTTTCGCCCCACGGAATGGCGACTGAACTGGGCGGAGCAAAAATGTTTTCTTTAAACCTCGATATCTCCTAGACTAATAAGCCTATTTTAATTTCGATAGCAGCGATGGGTTCATCGTACCGCAACCTATCCGAAAATACATCTTACCGAGCGTTTTGTCATGCCCGACTTCCTTCCGATCACCTGTATTCGCAACGCGGCATTAATCTATTCGCGCTTCGAGCGGCGGGGCTGGTTAATAAATTAAAACGCATTAATACACCCGTCGCGCCGTCGGATGCCAAAAAGTGCGCGCCATCGCAAAACGAATTTATTTATCGATTGCGACGCGCTCAAAGGCGCGCGTTATAAATGACGCGCGATAAACAACTCGCGGCTCGTTTGTGATAGCGCTGCGGCGCACAATACAGCGGCGTTCCGCCGCCGCCTGCGCCGCCAGGTGGGGTACAAATGGGCTATTTGGTTACTTAAAAGGGTGGCGGCGTTTCGGTACGCCACAAGCACTGAGTTATTGCCGGCGTGCAGCGAAACGCAAAAAACGGGGAGGATCGAACAAAACATATACGCTGCGAAAATGCAAACTGGGACACATTTTTGTTTGTTGTTTGCATGCATTATACATTTGTTTTAATATTTAATATTAAATGATTGGGAGATTAAAATAATAACGATTGGTTTATGTTTCATTAAAATCGGTCGATTAGTTTAGGAGATATTGAAGTTTTTAGTTTTAGGGGACACGCCCAGGTAGTCAGTGCGCATGCGATGCGTACTCAACGGTGCGCAGTCACCCTCAACACGCATGCGTCGCGCGCTGAGTCAACCCAGACTGCGGCTAGTTCCCATGCGTCGTGAATTTTAAATCGATATAACTCGAAAACTAATTGACGGATTTCAAAAATAAAAAATGTTTTAATCTTCTAAGACGCTGTGCCATCGGCTTAATTAAAAATTTCCTCACTGCAAATCGTTTTCGCTGCCTGATATTTTTATATCTTTAATTAAAATTAAAACAAAATAAATTCGTCCAGAGATTGCGGCTCGAGTGTAATTTTTCGGCGCCGAAAATTCGAAACACGCGGCCGCCTGCTAATTGTGCACTTATTCTCGTCTAACGAGAGGCAGAATTATTTCGGTTAATGTTTGAGATTTAAATTTCGGGCGGCGCTTTGTTCGGCGTTTTTCGTTAAAAATGGAAGCGGGCGCGGCGCGCGTTTAATGAACGTCGCGCGAAGGTAGCGCGAGAAGATAAATTCGCGTCTAATTGGACTTTTATTGTATCGCTCGCTCGGTTTAGTAAAGCTACTTAACTCGACGAATTCCGGACGATTCTATACATAGCCGATGGAGCCGAGAATGTTTTGCTTACTTTCAGCCTGCCCGGGCCAGATTTCAACTCGCGACTAACTAAGTTGCTGCAGCCTCATCAGCTCCGCGCTCTCTCATCAGCTTATGACTCCGAGGCGAGATGAAAAGACGCTCGGAGCGACGTAATGGAGGAGGACGGGACTGGAAAAAGCGGCGGAGAGCTAAATTGAATGGATATAAGAATTATAGTAACAAAGTGTGATTTGCGCCGAAAGTGCTCGTAGAGTTTCAGCTTAAAAGTGGCGCTGTTTAACTAAGTTCATTGTAGTTACATTTCGACTTACCGTAATTGAATGACGCGGAAAGCACGAAACTTAATTCGCCCACGCCCGAAGTTCTTTTTGGCGAGCGAATCTCGCCGGTGACTTAATTTGCACAGAGATATTTCTGTTTCTCTGCTAAATAAATTACTTAAGTCAATGATACATGACTTACTAAGCTTAGAAAATAATACAAACTGATTTGTTACATTTGCAAGATCTCTATCCTTAATTTACCGAAAGAATTTTTTAAATTACTTAAATACTTTCAGAGATATTATAGTTTTTCTAAAAATAAAGTGACTTAAGTCAACGAAACATACCAAAATAATTATTAAAAGATCAAAACCGTGATTATTATTAATTGATTATTGAAGAAATATTTCAAATATTTCAGACATATCCACACTTTTTGAATATAAAAAAAAACTTGAGTTAACACGACTTACTGCGCATGCGCATGTGTCTTACGATGGACATAAGAAAAAATCACTCTCCTGATTACCTCTCGACGTAAAAACAGCGTAAAGCAGGTGCGTCGCAGGTTAATACGATTTTACGACTTGATATCCTTGAATTCTTGATTATCCTGCCAGACTGCTTGCGCCGGGAGTCCTCGCCTCTCACGTATCAAATATAATTCCGCGCGTACTCGTTTCGCGCGCACGTCCACGAATTTTTCTGACGCTTTGACGTCGCGCGCGCTCCGTGCGTAACGGCGCGCAGGAGCGCGTGTCATTGCGCCCCGGGGGCGGCGGCCTACATTCGACATTTTACGCATACATGAATCTTTGAGCAGGGGCGCGCACCTTGATTAAGGAACGATATAAATGCTTAATAACCGCCGTCGCGCCGTCTCGCCGCGTCGTGACGCGCGGAGGCGACGGAGGCGGCGGCCTCGTCGGCGCAAATGAGCCACATTACGGAACGTCAAAGGTGCGCCTGCAAAAAAGAAATTGCTCGGTGAATATGCGTTTATTCGACGCGCATGCGCAATACATCAGCGGGGCGTGGCGGGCAAAACTAAAAACCTGAATAACTTCGGAACTATTCGTCGGATTCTAAAAATGAAAACGGTTTTGGTCTCGCGGAACATTTGCCCTTTTATATAATTTGAGGTGGAGAATGAATTTATTGAAGATGAAAATGATGTACTGAAATAAACCGAAATAATTTCGTATAAACCCTCCGGCGACCACTTAACATCGACGAATTCACATTAGCTTCACTATCACCGCCGCCAACGGCTAACAACCATCAGTCGGAGCTCTCCCAGCGCCATTGCTATTCCTCCAGTTGAACATTTCGAACATTCGGAACACTTGAACGCGAACAATACAAAACTTCGGGACATTGTCCCGGCGATGTTGGCGCGCAGTAAACACCGGGTCCTTCCACTTCCACAGCGAGGTCCGCGCGCAGTGTTGCAGGATCGCGCGACACAGAGAGGCGAAATAGTGCCGGGGCACGTGAACGACGAGCCTCCCGAAAGTTTTGTATAAATTAAACCAGGAGATTAAATGTATCGTGCAAATCGTCCTATTAGTGCTGGTATCGTTTAGATTAAGTCCGAGCCGACGCCGGGAAAAGGGGTCGCGCCGCCTCTGGAGGCTGCCGGGTCGCGCGGCCATGCTTACATATTCATTACGCGCTCGTTTGTTGCAACAACTATTTCTGCACGCGATGTGCGAACATGTTACGCCCGCCCGAGGATGAATTATTGATAGGGGAAGTCACTGAGGCGGCGCAAATATTTTCATTTCTTAAAATGCACATTAATACATCATTGTGATCATAGCATGATATTAAAGGAAGCAAAAACAGGTTTTGCTTTTAAAATCAGTGGAATAGTTCCCGAGATATTCGAGTTTTTAGTTTCGATGGGAACGCCCACGATTGTGGCCCGCATGCGTCGCGCCGCGCATGCGCGCCTGGCAGGAACATGGCGGCGTTCGTTCGCGGCAGGGGAAAGAAAAACTCTAATAACTCGACAAGTATCAAGCCGATTTGAAAAATTCAAAGACATTTCTGCTCAGCAACACATTACCAATTAACGTGGCCCAAAACGAAAACGTTTTTGCTCCTATGCCATTGTCCGCGTGGATCTGTTAACTTCTCTGACAATAAACCGCTAGTTCGTTGGTCCCAGGCTGCGCAGTGAACGGCGCCGTCAACCCTCGTCCGTTATTATCGAAGTGACGGCTCGGTAGCGCGCTAACAACTTCGGACGGCACGCACACGCACACCTGGGCATTATCACCGGAAAACATTACGAACTAGCAGACGCCAAGAACAAAACAAACTTGTTCTGCGCGCGCGTGCGCAGTTAGGAGAAAACTAAAATTTAATAAATCACCCGCACACGATAGCGCATGCCTAAACAACAAGTGACATTTATATTCCGATAATGGCGTCCTGTTTTTCCGACTTCCGGTTATCGGAGCGATGATACGGCCGAACGCTCGCGCAGTTTAAAGAGGTCGAAGTTCCACGATCGGATGAGTCCTTGGTCCGGCGCGTCGCCGTCGCTTTCGACAAGCTGGCGAGCTTTGCGAGCTTCGCGGCTTTCCAGGCGGGCGGCTTATCTTCACAGCAAATTTGCGCTTAACACTAAAACCTTTTGACTCTTTTTCTCGCTTTTATGTGGCGAGGCTAAGGCGATTCGTTACAAAAAGAGGACTTAGAGCTTCGAGCTTTTGATGACTTCTATTTTCTCTCGATGCACGCGGCATGTTATAGGGAAGCGCTGTCTGGGCCAGTAGTTGCCGAGATATGTAGGGCTTCAGTCCAGTGCTACTGCGCATGCGCACTGCACCTATGGGTGTTCCCGCTTAAAATAAAAACGTAAATATCTCGAGAATGATTAGTTCGAATTTAGAAATTCAAAAGGATTTGCGTTACACTAATTTATATCCTTGCACCTGATCCTTAATTTATGTTTCGTCAAAGGAAAAATTAATGTGAAAAACATCTCTTCGTCCATTATTAAATACCTTTCCCATGCACGGTTAATTAAATTTCACTGCGCAGTGGAGAAATGCGACGGCGCCGGGCATCAATGATATTACACTCTGTCTGCGCATAAAAAATTCTATTAGTGACGACGTGCGACTAACGTTCGAGATGAATCCGTGCGCGCCAGGGCGCCTGAGTGCAGGCCGTAAAAGGATGCTCTCCGGAATTTATAACCACTTCCGGTACATGCGCATCAAACACACGGCCGGTCACAACAAGAACAAGACCGAGCATCTCGACGTGAACATTTTTGTTTGCGCACGATACCAGCGCGAGCTACGGCGGCGAGGTGGCGAGGGTGAGGTCTAAACATTTGTACGTTTGTTTAAAGGAGACTTGCTTGCATCTTGCATGCGGCGCCCTTCTTGTCTTTCGCATACTTTGTGCGATCGAATATGCGGCGAATGCCCGGCGCATTCACCATGCGCGGTTTTCATAATTGCGTGCAATTTTGGGGCATTTAATATCTTACCGCCGTGATTTATTACAATCAAATTGATTTAGCATTTGCACGTTAAATATTAAATTTTAATATCGTTGATTGGAGCCAATTTGACCCGTTTGCTAATTAAACAACGTGCCGGGCGTTTTGTTTATTGATGGAAAGCTCTCGCGTATTTAAATTTTGGACTGGAATCAATTTCGGTAATGAAACTTTATCCCAGCTGATTTACTACCCACACACTTATTTATTGTATAAATAACAATCTTGTTGCCCGTCGAAAATGTTTAAAAGTTATGAGGTTATTAACGCAAATGATCAAAGTCATTTCGAGCACTTGTTGGGTTAATTGCGAGCCATATATCCTACGATTTCAGTCTGAAAAGTTTTGTTAACTTTCCTAACTTTCGTCACCGCCGCCGCCATCGTCGCCATGACATTAAGCGCGGTAATTTTGTGTATCCGCTTAATATTAGCATTGATAGTTAAAGTTCAACCGACGTGGAATGGCGCTCGGCATAACCAACAAGTTAATTTGCAGGTGCAACGAGTTAATTCAATATTTACCGCCTCGGCGTTTATTTATTTTCGTGCGCGTAAATTGGATGCGAAGTTTTAATGTTTTAATTGTGGAATTATAAAGTGGGAACGGGATAAAAACGTTTGGCGAAAGAAACATTTTAAACACTTTTAAAACGAAGGAGATATTACAGTCTGAAGTTCTTCGCCTCGATCCTACTGAGGAGTAGGTGAGAGCAGTGTGCGCATGCGCGGGAAGCTTAACGGCATGGTGTGGTGTGGTGTGCGCACGCGCGGCGCGCTCAGCGCACGCGACTTTTTAAACTTCCCAAACTAAAAACTTAAATATCTCAAGAACTACTGGTCCGATTTTAGATTTTCTTTCACTAAACAACACAGTAATATTAACTATAAGAATTTATCATAAATTAATTTGCCTTCAAATTAAAGTATTTGAAATATTCTTCCTAGGACTACTTCGAACCGCATTCTTCATCCCTGTCGCTTTTCTAAAGACTTATTAAAGAGTTAGGTAAACCCCCAGGCGGCGTTTATTACTCGTGCCTCGTGCCCTCATTCATTATTCGCGGCAGAGTGCTTCGCATGTTTATTCTTCCACTTTTCACTTTTCACTTTCCGCTTGCGCTGCGTCCTCGAGCGCTAATCATCAAAGTTGGCCATTCGATAAAGTTCCTTATTTAACCAGCGCCTCCACACCCCCTTCCCATCCCCCGTCCTTCCAATAATCCGATAAAGGTATCAGCGATTAATAAACAGCGCAACTCTCAATTCGCCGCAACTTTTAATTTCAACTTCCGCGCCCGAACCGGGAAATTGTTAAAATTCCGGCATTCATTAATAATTGGAATGCTCAAATCACTAAATATTTAACGAGTAATTATGTGCAAAATCAACTGCGTAATGAATAATTTTCGAGCAAATATTTGGCGGAAAGCGAATTACGCCTACGGAGCTTTTTGTTGGAAGCTCGCGAGCTCATCGAGCCGGCCGAATAATTATTAATACCTGGAAGATGGCCGACGCGCCGCCACGATGCCATCTAGCGGGAAACGCGGTTTTCGTTGATTAACTCAGGTGGAATAAAAGAAATCCAATTAATGGCGCGCGCTTGATAAAGACGCGAGGCCGTAATTAACCCGATTGCCAATATCTCACCCTTCGCGCCGCCGGCGAATGCTCGCGGGAGCGGAAAAATCGTTTAGCGCGAAAATCCTCAAGGCCACGGATGTCGGATTCATAAGCGGAATCGCGTCCAGATTGTAATCGCCGATCGGGGAGGCGCGTCCGGAAAAACTAATTTACGTCCCCGTTTTTTCGCCCCCCTCCTCTCTCTTTCCGCACCCGCTCGCTGGCCGAAAACGAGAAATTCCAATTGTCTTTGCTCTCGCCGAAACACGAATATAATCTCTCCGGCGCCTCTGAGGTGAGCGAGCTTCCTTCTTCCTCCCGCTCTGCACGCGTTTTTTTCGCGCGGCGGTTGCCGAGCTTTTAATACAAACGCGAGCGTAAAAGCAAAAACGCTTTCCCGCCCCTCGGATGATACCTTATTCGTTTTTCACCCTCGCGCACAAATTAGAATATCAATTCTCGGTTATTTTATGCCCAAGCTCGATTCGATCCCGTCGGAGTGCGGCGCAATGGTTCGCGGGGCGCGCGGACGCGCTCCGGGGGTGAGTTTAAGCGCCGCAGAGAGCCGGGAGTTGGAGTTTGAGTTTTCGCGGCGATGTCGAACATCAATTCCCATCACGGCAACCTTTCGCGTTCTTTTTCTTCGCTTTTTCCTTTCGAGCGCTTATTTTCTTTTGCGTTTGTTGGAATAGCGTGTCACGCAAGTGGTAAGTTTGAGGGCAATTTATACGCATTTCTTATGGAATTGACGGACGACGTTATAGGTATTTTGAAAGGGAACTTCCTTGCAATGGGCATACCGTTAGGATGGTGCTTGTGTCGTTTCTGGCTTTTTAGTTATAGCTGGTGTTGTAAAATATGTTTTGCGAGAATTTACAATTTCACTTGATGTATAAATTGGTTTCGTGGAGTTTAACTTTGATTTGAGAAAATTTATACAAATATATTTAAATGAAGCTAAAGATAACTGTTTCAGTATAAAATTATATCAAGATAGCGCTTACAACTATTTTTGTTAAAGCATAATTTAGGGTGTTCATGAAATGATTCATATTCATTGAAACTAATAATTTAAAACCAATTTTAAGGTCTTATCTGTTGATACCGCAGAAGAGTTATTATTTATTTTAAAGTGTCACTTATTCTCTATGTAACCATGTATAGATGGCGCTTGTACCTACCTTAATTTGAAAGTTACAATCCTTTCTTTAAACTAAATTTTCTCGCGGAATTTATTGCATGCACTCACTTTAACCTGTAAGTTTAGTCACATTTTCCGGACATTTCTGTAATAAACTTTAAAATAAAATACAGTCCATATTAAAGAACAACTCTTTGACTATCTAACCGTGTATGTGTGGTATCTCTGTCATCTTTATTTTATAAGTTACAACAATTTTTAGAAAGTTTGTCGTAGAAACTAAATACACTGATCTCATTATGTGCTAACTTCAGTACCAGTTTCTGGACCTGTTCGCTAATACTTTTCAATAAAGTTATAAACCACATTAAAGAGCAGCTCCTCGGCTATAGAATAAAGAAGAGATAGCGCTATTATCGCGTTTAGTTTTTATGTTAAAAGCCATTTTCCAACACAGCTTTTTAGGTCATTGAATAAAACTTTCATATTTAAACCTACTTTTATAGGTTATATACTGAAACCATAAAATAAAGTTAAAGGTAGCCTTAAAGAATCGCTCTTCCACATCCTATATACGTCTGGATGGCGCTTGTATCTATTGTAGTTCAGAAGTTAGAACTATTTTTGTCAACAAAGTTTTCTTTTACGATTTCTTCCTATAACATAATATATCAACTTTCACCTCATTTTAAAGACCTTTCCGCCAATATTTCTGAACAAGCTTATAAGACCCTTTAAAGAACAATTCCTCGGCTATCTAAAACAGTATAGATTGCGCTTTGATAGCTTTTAGTTTCTAAGTTAAAAGCCATTTTCCACCGCAACTTCTTGCGCGAAAGAAAATATTTTTTTTACGAAATCAGACAACTTCTCTCATTTCTCCTAAAAACTTTTGACACAAATGAATTATTTATGCGCGAAAATGTATCATCGCGTGGCCTCCCTACGCAAATACGTTTTGGCCGCGCCGCGAGCGATTTATATGAAGTTATTGCGTGTTTATTTTTTGTTGATTCGCGGCGCATTTGTGTTCGCTCTCAATGAAGCGCTCGTCATGCGCCGCCTCCCGCGCTCAGATTGTGCGTGCAAATCCGCGCTGCTTTGCGATACTTTGTGACAACATAATTTTTTTCCGGCCGCTCGGGCCGAGGCCATTTGTTTTCCATTATGTGAAAGCGAGTAGCCGATTAGATTACGTCTCCGCGCTCGCGACGTACCTATGGTAACGCGCATTGTTGCGCGCGTCTTTTGCGCCCGCCGCCCCCTCGCCGCCCGCGCGCCGCTTCTATCTGTTGCTTTTGTTCGTCACTTGTGACGCGTACGTGCGCCTCATCGTTGATGATCTGCTTTGCGCGCGGCGCGACACAACAAAGCCGCGCGCGACGAGCGAACAAAAAAAAAGTGCGCCGGAGCGCGCGCGCGATGCCCGCAGGAAAGTTGCAGGCGACGTGGGCCAACATGTCGGATTACATTTTTCGGATGCGCGCCCATAAAACACGTCCGGAGTGCGGGGCGGGGCGGCGCGAAAAAAAATCGCTACGCGGTAAGGAAGTGCGCGCCGAGGCGCGCGGAGGCGCACGATGAAGACAATAATGCCGCCCTCCGGGGCGAGATTGACCGCGTGTCAAGCGTTCCACCCTTATCCCTTTACATCTACTTTAATCCGGACGCGTTGTCAGGAAACATTTTTACTGCGTCGGGACTGCTTGCTGCCCGGCGCCTCCACGTCAACTTTTTTTTTGAGTTTTCTAGTTTTTCCGAGGAAATAATATGCCCTGAATATCTCTATTTCAGTAAAATATTGCTCTAAACATTTTTGCTTATTTTTGCCCGAGTTTCCCGGCACCTTCACCACAACTTTTTTGCTCTGTTGTCGACCGTCTCCTGTTATTATCCCCTAGAATTACCACCTAGAAAATAATTAAACATTCATAAGCCGCCGGCGCCTTGAGCAACATTGTTCTACATTCTACAGAGTGTTGCGCAATGAGAAACATAACAATTTAACGCGCGCGGTGCACTTGAATCTCATTATCTGTTCAAATAAGCTTTGTAATATGGCACGGCGGAGCGCGCGTCGAGCGTGATGCGGTAGAGTGCGCTCTCAGGACATAAATTATCCTTTAAGGATTAAGTGCGTGCTGCAGCGTCTTTAACGGCGCGCGTCGCGACGCTCGAGACGATAATGCGTTGTAGTGCTTTCGGTGGAGGCACCGGCATGTTGTTCGCGTGTGTGCACAAGGTGTTACGCTATCTGCGTGCGTCACATGTGTAATTAGGTCTTATCTCGTTTTATTGCCCATGATTATTAAACTTAGAGCCGCATTTTCGCCATATTTACAATGTAAACGATAATAATTCAAATTGCGTTGAAATTAGGGGCTCGTACATTCGCTTTATTGCTTGCTTCGTGGAAATTATTATAGGGGTGTTTCTTGGGAAGGTATTCGTGAAAAATTTTCGAAAATCGGTTCAGTAGTTTTTACGTTATTTAAGTTTAAAGTGTAAAAAATGTTTGCATCGTGTTGCCCGTCAAGTGCGCGTTAGAGTGGGGTGACTGCTAAGTGCGCGGCGCGTGCGCAATGATCCCCTCGTTCGCGTCACCAAGCACGCGGCGCATGCGCACTAGGGGACCGGGCGTGTCGTCCAATACTGAAAACATCAATATCTCCGAAACTAATTAAGATAATTTAAAAATTCTTTCTAAATTACCTTTCTTTTTATCGCCCCGCTTTATGAGCAAAATACGCCAATGAATATTTGCGTGTTCATTTTAAAAATTGTTTTCGGCGTTGACCCCAATTTTTGTCCGGAAAACATCTCGTCCGCTTTAATCCAACATTCGGAATGTTTTCCCTTGTCGTTTGTTGTCAATTTGCGGCCTAAACGAGAATTATGCCTCCCCTGCTACTTTTGTCACGGGAATATCGTGCGACCGAGTTTCCGTGCCCATGAGAGCGCCAAAAAATAGTCGCACGACTCTACTTCATTCCACGCGCCATGCCCAACCCCCGGCGAGCTCTGAAAGTTTGATCGCACTTTTTGCCGCGCGTCTGACACGAAATTGCTCGAGCTCCGAATGCCGGGAATTGTTTTTAATGAAAATTATTTTAAGACCCGAGGAAAACCTCGACCGTGGAATGCATGGAATTCGGGACGAAAGATTGTCCGGCGGTATTACACGAACGAATATATTGAATTGGACAAAATGTTGAAAATGTCGAGCGATCGTTATTCACAAAAAAGCGTAATAAATTGTATTTATTTTTTTTTGCTGACAATAAGTAGGCATTGTGGTATAACATGATAATATAGAATTATTTCGTGTCTTTGTGAGTTGAAGGACGAATTGTTTTGTTTTCCCATGAATATTGTAATTTTATTGATTTTTATTAAACATTAAGGGCAATTAGGACATAATGTTTTTCTCTACTTTTGTCGTACAAGTGCGTAATGGAATTATAATTGTGTCGATTTTGGTCACTTTCATATATTTTCCTTTTGTTTCATGGACGTACGCATATCAATAATAAGTCATTATTATGTTCCTTGTCTCTTTGTTATTATTGAATCAGTTTATCAATAAGAATCAATAAAGCGTTCATTTTGTGCGGTGTTTGGCGTTAAAGTTATTTAACTTAAAATGTGTATTTACGTTAGTCGAGCAACGACTTCAAGATGCTTGCGCTGTTGAGTGACGCGTCAAAGCCCGGCGCGCATGCGTACTAAACCTGTGGGCGTTCCCGCTGTAACTTTAAATGCATATATCTCGTAAACTAATGAGGCGAATTGAAAAGTTCTTTCGAATTGTCGCTTTTGTCAACTGAACTTTTTCGATTTGATAAATTGGCCTGTAAAATAAGATAAATTGATTTCCGGTTTTATCAAATATTTGCCCACTTTGATTTATCGCCGCTCTCTATGAATATTCGGGCCGACAGCGGAATAAATCGCCGAGCGCGATTTTTAATTGCGCCCTTTTCGAGATCGTCCGCGTGGCGTCTGCAGATTGCGCCGGCGTTATCGGAGCGAGCGCGGAATACAAAAATTGGATTTCGCCCCGGCAGTTTCTGACCTTTCGCCTCTCGGTCTGAATTCTAAATTCCGCCAAGCTCACGCTCGCGCTCGCGCCGCCGCACGCCGTATGGGCCTCGATCATTGGTATTCCGCTCGGATAATGTATGATTTCTTTTCGGCGCGATTTTCAGATGACTAGGACAAAAAGTAAAGTGTAGGCATGAACACACACGCGTATTCCCAGCCGAACATATCAAATAAAGCACAGACTGCCATAAAAAAAAATTAAAGACTGTGACCTAAAGATATACAAGTCTTTCTGTTAATATTTCAACATATCTGTAAGAATTATGTTTAGGGTTATTTTTACGTGTTTTTTAGTGAAAACTTTTTTTAAATCCGATCAATAGTTTATGAGATATTTGACTCTAAAGTTTTGAAATTTATTAAAAGCTGCTCAACTCATAAGTACGTCGCGCATGCGCATTGCGACCATAAACCTAACCTCGACAACTTTGAACGCGAATATCTCGTAAACTAATAAAGATATTTAAAATCGGCTTTCAAATAAATTCGCACCGCACATTGGAGAATGATATTTCTAAAGCGGCTGTCGAAAAGCGCACGTCTTCCGGTGCCCTTTGAGGCGCGCCGTTTGACGGCAATAAACGCAGTTGTGCTTGACGCCCCGTGACATCCCTTATCACACGCCCCGGAAAGCAAACTGCGCCGTGTGTAGTGATAAATATCAAAAGGAGCGTCTTGCGACCTTCTTTCGCGCCGTTTTTCTCGCGAGCGCCGCCGCCGCCGCAACCCCTCACCCCCCCCCCGCGCTGTGTTCCTCGCTTTATCATCATTCAAGAAGCCGAGGCGAAACGTTTTTAAATTAGATTTTAAATTCGCGCGCTGTTGCCAACATCTCTCGGCGATGAATCCGGCGCGAGACGGAAGCGACGGCAAAAAACGCTGCAGGAGCGCAAATGCGCAGCGCACAACGACCCCCTGACTTCCTAGACGTGTATCTATCGCTCGACTCGCCTGTGTGCGGCGCTCGGCGCAGTTTTTCTGTTTTCCGGTTTTCCGGCTTTCCGCTTTTCTTATAAACGCGCCGGGAAAGTGTTTTTACACCTCGAATAAATGCAATTTGCATCGGTAATAAGTACTCATGTTTCGCATGGTGTTATTTCGATTTTCCGGTTTTCCGCTTTGTGTATTTTTGGAAAGTTTAAGTGATTCTATAAACACGTTGTAACTACTCATACTTCACACGTTTTATCGGTATTTTCCCGTTTTCCGGTTTGTCGGAAATAACCAAAAACGATTTTTGAAAATTTTGTGTTCTATAAACCCCTGTAAGTACTCATCTCCCGAGTGTTTTTCAATGTTTTCCGGTTTACCGGAAGTTACCGGATTTTGACTATTGTTAGAGATGTTATAAACACCGTGTATAGAGGAGTGACCGCATCATTATCTAACCTTAAACACGCGTCCAAATAGTTTGCGGTCGTTTCACTTCCGGTTAGTGAACGCCAATTACGACCGGACAACGTCGATTAATATTTTACGTCGCAATTAATTCAAGCGTTACGCGCGCCGCAACAATTTATTACTGCATTGGAATAAGCGCTCGGCAAAATGACATAAGAGACGAGAAAGGTACTTAAATTGCGCGTGCGTCGATTGCGCATGCGCGTCAAAAAATAGTTATTACTAAAAAAAACATTCATTTATATAATGTATTATACCATTAGGACTCTCGTTTAAACGGAAATCATTTCCGGTTGGCGAACTGCCGGAAAATAAAAACGTGTCCTTGGAGCCGCTGATGTTGATGACGCTGTTTATTATTATCCTGTATATTTACTCAGGACACAGACCCTTGAGCAGTAATAGGAAAAGTCGTGTAGTTCAGCCGGAGGCGGCGGCAAGTTGAAGTGTGCGGCGGCAACGGCGGCGGCAATAAGGCAATGACAAAGTTGAGAGGTTAAAGGAGAGTTTTATTGTTCTTCGCACTTGTTGTGTCGTCCTAGGCCGCCGCCACCGCGCTGCGCCTCGATGATGTAAGTCGACCGACTGTCAACTCAACCCGGTCCTAACCCTTCAAGGACATTTGGCGACGCATAAAAAGCATAACTACGATCATAATTTCTCCGAAAGTAAATAGATTTCGGTGAATAGATGGTAAGTGAGCGCAAGGACCAAAAGAGAATTAAGCGGGAAAAGCGGGACGGAAAAAGGACGAACGTGGACGAAAGGAGAAAGCGTTTTTTGCAGGTGAAAAGCGAGTGATTTATAAATGCTTCGCACACCTCTCGGGAGCAACGGGAAAGTTTCATCCCCACCCCCCTCCTCCTGTCGCAGCCGCCGCCGACCGCCCGCGCGCACGAGAATTATAAAAAATATTTTACCCAACTCTCGATTGGTTTTTTGTTGAATATAAGAGTGCCGTAAACTAAATCTTTATCTTCCGGTTTTTACGATGTCCACGTCCACGTTTTACAACCTGGAGACTTCCGGTGTAGGATTTCGCATCGTGAAACATTATCGGACAAAGATTCATTGTCTACTGCATTACATTTTATTCAACATTTTACGTCACGGCGTAAATATCGTCTGGAACAATGAAACGGACATTCGTCCTGTTCGGAAGCAGTTATCGAGCTGTTGGATGCGGAAATGTCTATGGGAGGCAAATCAGTCGGAATTTTTCAAAAATATATATTAGGAGATATTCTACAGAGCTTTTTGTGTTTTGTAGGTCCGCCCACTTTCTTAATGCGCATGCGCGTCGCGCTCCAGAGGGGAGTGTCTTAAAACACAATTTAAAAACTTTAAAATCTCAATAACTCGAAAACTACTGGTCCGATTTGTAATTTTTTCACGTTGATTACTTCACAATTAATTTGTTTACATACAGGGCGTTTCAAAAATGCACAGAGTGTTCCCGCCAACACGTAAATAATTAAAGCATATGTTCTTAATGTGTTTATATAATATCGGCGAAGGGAAACATAAACAAGCCATAATCCCGTATAACACCCTCGCGTCTACAACGTAATTATTTATTAATACGACATGCCACCCTTGTCGTCCATTTCTATGTGCATGTTTGCCGTCGATTTACGCGACCGTTCGACGTCTAATGCGCAAATAATACCCAAATGGCCCGCCGGACCGCTCGCCGACGGCGGTAACGATCGCGTTATGAATATAATAATCTAATGCACGACCGCCCCCGGCCGCGCGGCGCGGCTAGTTCGCACTCTTCGGCGAGCGCGTAACGACGGCGCGCGCCCGGAAAAAAAAAAACGATACGCACGAAAATTGAGCGGCGCCGCGCCTTCGCTCGCGCGGATTAAGTGCTCGCAACGATGACTTCCCCCGTTTGCCGCCCCCCGGTTCAATTCGGCTTTGTTTGCGCTTCACTTTTATACTTTTCCGTGTTTGTTTGCGCGCTCGGGCGAGCTAAGTAAAAGCCGGAGTTAAAGTAAATAAAGCTCGCTTTGCTTCATCATGATTCTGCTTATTATCATGATTAAATTATACAGGGTGACGCGAAAAAACGTCAAAAGTAGAAAAACCTTCTGATATATGTAGAAAGTCTAGAAACGCGTTTTTCGAAAAATTTGGTTACAGGGTGTTTCAATAATTTTATACAGGGTGTTATAAAAATACTAAAAATATTTTAATTCATAAAAATCATTAATGTTTGTAGTTGGAGAGAATGGGAGAAAAAATATTTACGAAGTCTTCAAGAAAATATACAGGGTGTTTTTGTTTGTTTTTATGTGCAAAGCTGGGCGATTCATTTTATTAACTTGTTGAGACCCGTTGTTGGGGATGCAAATGAAATTCCATTTCGCTTCGGTTAAGTGAAACCCGGCAGCAGCGTTTTGTGTTCGGGCGGCTCGGTCGGAGGCGGCGGGGCGAACGGCACGACACTTCGGGGCGCGCGACGGCGATCGTTATCGTTATTATTGTTATTAGACGTTTTCGGTTAGCCGATTCGGAGGTCATTTCGGCGCACTTTGTGCAATAATTGTCATCGTTTCGGGTCGCGTTACGACACTCGACGCCGACTTACATTGCCGCCAAGCAGCGGCGCCGGCGGCGGCGGCGGCGGCGGCGAGGAGTGCAAACAAAGGCCGAACAAATTCCGAGCCGTTCCGGGCAATTTCAAGTAATCGTAGTCGAGCGCACAAGAATCACGCCGATTTTTCGAGATTAAGCTAAGCCACGCCTTGCGATGCGCTATTTGGTGAATATTTTATGCCGCGCCCATTATTACCGTCGATTATTGCGCGGCGTATATCCGCGGATCTATTTATCATTCCGTGCGGATTTGCTGCCACTTAATTTCGTTAAGCCGCGACGTTCTCGCTGCGAACGCGTGGGCGTGAACGCCCGGCTCGTAAACAAATTACTCTTCGGGCGCGCCGCTCGCTGATTGTGTTTTCTATTAGGTGCAATCACAACTATAAGTTTATTGCATCCGTCCGGTAATTCGCTCTCGACTCGGGACGAGATAAATTGCTTTTCCAGGAAGTTGCGGAACAATTATGACGGCGATAAACAAATGGCACGCAATTCCGTTTTTAGTTTCCCGAAATGTTCATTAGGACGGATTGTACGTGGGTTTTTGTGTTTCGTGGGTCCGCCCACAATATCAGTGCGCATGCGCGGCGGCCATCGCGATGCGCGCTGTTCTGGTAGGCAACCATACTCGCACCAAAGAGGAAAATAGAAACTGCGAAACTTTAAACTTAAATATCTCGAAAGGTAATCAATCGATTTTAAAAATCTTTTCGCCCTTTAACTCTAGACTTCCTGAACTTTATCCGGCACGAGGAGCGTAAAGAGAATTTGTAGATTTCTCGTCTGGGGCGCGCTCAGAAGTTCGCCGCGCGCGCAAAAAGTTTAATTTTTCGCGTCGCGTCTCGATAATTTATATATATATTTTAAGCCCGAAGCGCGAAACTTGCGCCACTCCATCATGTGCACGCCGGCGGCGGCGGCGCGTTCTCCGTTCATAATTGAAAAATTAAACTCTGCGGACGTACCTTTTCGCTCGTTCGTCTCGCAGAAAAAGACGAAATAATAATGGCCCTTAAAAATTGTACACTTTTTCAAGCCGCTCGCTTTCTCCCGCTCAGACTTTCAACTTTTATAAATGCATGAGATTTATAGTTGGCGTTCGCGTATTTTACGAGGAAACTTTTCACGCTTTACGTCTGACAAGATTGCATCGGCATCAACTCGATACGAGAATAAAATCAGTACATTTCAATACCTTTAGGGCTCGATTTCAAGGATATTCAAATCTACCTGAAAACTTGGGTGGAGAATTTTGTGAAGAGGGATTCTTTGGCTCTTATTTAAAACTAAGACTAGTATTATTAGATCATTTGTTTCTTACTTGTTGGTCTTTTCAGAAAACAAGTGTTTGAAGAAATTTGTATTATTCAGATTTTGGTATATTTTCGGTTTGATCGTCATTATGAAGGGTTGTTAAACAAATATTTGAATAAACGTATTATTTTTTTGAAAGTACATTATTGTAGCTTTAATTTACAGAAAATAACTTAAAAATCTGTTAATTATTGTAAAAGTTATTCGTGTTTTCCCTTAGCACGTTTGTAATAAAATAAATATTAAAGCAAATGTGAAGTACAGGTACGATTTTCCGACTTTTTTGTAAATATTTATAAATGAAACTATATATTTTATGAAAGTACAACATCTTAGCTTTAATAAAAGATGAAGAACTATTAAATTTGACAATTCGTTCAAAAGTTATGGCCATTTTTCGAATTTTTAGATTGGAATTTCTCTCTAGCACAATTTTTCACATTTCGCTAAGTTTTCGGGCAATTTCTTATCAAAAATATAATTTAACATCAATCTAGATTTGCTATGAAAAGTACAAACAATAATATCAGATCGTGTACGTAATAATAGATGGCGCTGGTGGTAAAATAATGAATGAATCTCGAAATTAATTGGAAAGCGAGATATTTTCGACCAAAACGAGCCTTTATTACGGCGTAAAGGGGCGAAATTGCGCACCTTAAATCACGCAAAGTAGAAATTTATTAAACAAAGAGAATTTACGAGCGCCGGCCGATATTAAAGAATCATTATCAACAATCAATTTAGCATAATGCTCGAGGATCGCATTCAAATCGCCACAATTTCCACAGGCGCGCATATATCAATACCGACGGCGACGGCGGCGGCGGCGGCGATAACGAGATTAAAACAATGAAAACTGCAAACATAAAGAAACCCCGAGGAAAACATTCCGATATTCGAGGGCGCGTCGCGGCGCGCGCCAATAAATCAGAGATAATATGTATTCAGGATTCGCGTCTCGGCCGCGAATCCTTTCGATATTCCCGAACGCCGGAATTCCATATTTCCAGCCATAAATATGCGCCGGCGGAAAGCCAATATAATCTGCGCCATTGTTGCGGAGTGGCCGAGCGTTTACGCCGCGCGGCGATTGAATGCCGCGCGCCGGTGCGTGGAGGCGCCGGGCGCGCAACCTTGAGCGCCGCCCGCCATCCACTTGCGGACCGTTAAGATTGTTCTCTTGCAGAGTGCGCGCCGCCGCGACGAGGGTAAATGGGCGGATTAATGTTACGGTCGGTCCGGAGCCCGAGCCATCCGCCATATAATCTTTTAAAACCACCCCCCAATAATATTACATTGTCATATTTACCCCGAAACTTGTAAAATTTGCAAGGAATTAAGGGCGGTTAAGTTTTCCGAGAGGACGTTTTAAAGGAGTTTGCGAGGCTTATGATGGGGAGCTTCTTTTAGACGAAATTGCATTCGTTTCTCACAATTTGCCAAAACGTCGATATCTTCTAAGCTAATCATTCGAGTTTATTGATCGTTACTTTAAATTAGAGCTAAAAAGTTGCACTTTATTACAGGTTATATCATCTTATGCACAGTTATGAATATAAGGTTCAAAATGACGCCTGAAATCTTACTAAATGTAAAATAACATTTCTTCGAAATTCTATTCGACAATATTCATAAACGCAGCAATTACTTCGTAATCAATCATCCGATTTTATTGATCCATACTTTATATTAAACCTATTGACTTGTGTTTGAGTATAACATGTAGTTGTATTATAAGAATGTGATAAATAAGTTCCAAAATGGCGTCCAAAGTGATGGTTACTACTTTTGGTCGTAATTGCATTCGTTTCTCAAATTTTGTAAAAATTTCAATTTCTTCTAAGCCAATCATTAGATTTTATTGATCGTTACTTTAAATTAAAGCTAAGGAATTATAATTTCTACCATCTTATGAACAGTAATAAACATAAGCTTCAAAATGACGCCTGTAATGATAACTTAACAAAAATTACATTTCTTCGAGATTCTATTCGACAATATTTGTAAAAACACCAATTATTTCATAATCAATCATCCGATTTTATTGATCAGTACTTTATATTAAACCCATAAACTTATATTTTAATATAATCTATAGTTATGTCATAAGAATGTTATAAATAAGCTTCAAAATGGCGTCGAAAATGTTAGTATGGTCGAAGTTTTTAGTTTAACTCCAATATTTCAACACAATTTTCCAAAATGTCCATAAGTTCCAAACCAATCGTCCGATTTTGTTGATCTTTACCTCTAATTAAAGCAAAAGAGTTGCACATTATTATGCTTTATTCCACAACTAAGATTCTATTGAATATAGATTTGAAAATAGCATCCAAATAATGGCTTGCGTCAAAAGTTAGATTTCTTTTAAAATATATGGAACAACTTTGTAAAAACATTAATAACTTTTAAACCAACGATTCGATTTTATGAATCTTGACTCTAATTAGTTGTGCTTTAACATAACCTGTTCCAATGTAAGTTAGCATACCACGAACAAGCTTCAAAATGACATACAAAGTGTTTTTTGTCAAAAATTAGAATTTTTCGAAAAGATTTATAAAAAGAACAATTACTTCTGAACCAATCAACCAATATTATTGATTTTAACTTTTCATTAAACACGATGAGTTGTACTTTATTTTGGATCATTTATATACCATGTAGCTATTGTTTCCAGGCTTGTAATTTATGCACAAAAAGAATGTTTAATGTAAAAATTTGAATATTCTGCAAAAATACTAAAGCCTCCTCGTAATTTCGAGAAAAGCCCGCCTAAAAAGTTCGTTGTCATTTGTGCGTCGTTCTCCCGAGCACGCACTTCCCCCCGCCGCCGCCGCCGCCGCTCGAACGCTATTGAATAACCATTGACTGGGTGAAAAATGATGGCGAGGTCAATCGAGCGCCGGAAAAAAGAAAAATAGAAGATAAAAGGTTGGCAACGTTATAAATCATTAGATTTCGCGAGCGTCTCATATTGATGATTGCCCGCGACGCCCTTCGCGAACCCACGCCGCCCTTTAATTTAATTCGCGCCCTGCCCGAGAATCGACAAAAAATTATCGGCCCCCCGGGAAAGCTTGAGCGAAATATTTGCGCCGAAATCTTAATTTGCCCGCCGATTTCGCGCTTCCTGCTTGGTTTACTCTTCCGGCTTTGCGAAACTTCGCCCGGGGCGCATCTCGGACGCAAATAAATACGTTGGCCGCCACGTCTCCAGCGGCCGGAAATAAAGTCAGCTGCGGATCGCTTCCTGTTTTGCAATTCGAAAATATTCGCCCTTCGTTTTTGGCAAACAATTTCCAGTGCGGCGCGTCACGCTGCGCCGTCATTAAGAAAAAAAAAACGGGGGAAGAAGTCGGGAAAGGGAGAAAGAAGCCGAGCAAGAAACTTTTCGCGCTTCCGACCGAGGAAGCGAGGAAGTCTATTCGGGGTAGTTCTCCGCGGGGCGGGTTTCACGCTTTTTACAATCGTCCTCCCGGTGAGGACAATTTTTTAAAGTCGGCGCCACGCGAACGTGACCTTGAGGTAAATATTTCGGGCGTTTTTTTGCCGGGATTATTTGTGACACTCGAAAATCGTACTCGGAGCAATCTTCAGGATGATCTACGAAGACAGCGGGACGTCGAGAAGTTAACGATTATCATAAAACGTCGAGGGGGAAATAATAATTTCCACCGGGCGCGCCGCCGCCGCCGCCGCCGCTCGAGTGGCTGAGTGCGGGTGGCACGTCGAAATGTCGAAGGGATGTAAAGAAAAAAACGCGCGGTGCGTGCCGCCTCCAAGACTCTCCGCGCTTTACTGCCACTCTATTGTAGCAAATTATAATAATAAAATGACGAAATTGTTTTATCATGTTTTCAAACGGAGTGATTTATTTTGACGAGCACTTTTTGTTTCGTTTTTCATTTTAATTTTTATCTTTTCGCTTTCGTCCGCGAAAGTTCTCCGGAGATGCCGCGCGGATAGGAAAAGTGAAAGCGCAACTTTTAACCGAATCTAAGTCTCTTTATAATTCGATTATTGCTCCAGTGGCACGGGGGTTGAAGGGAGCAGAACAAATGTGTTTTTGTTGTTGTTTGGTTGTGGGCAAAGTTTTGAGGAAAATCTGATAATAAATAACTTTGGTGGGGTGCAAGCTAACGCGAATGCGGAGACACGGAGTGTATGAAATATGAATTATCGAGTTAGATTGAAATCAATAGAGGGATGCGCACAGGAGTCGGGGTTGTAGGAATAAACAGGAAAGTAATTTAATTTTCTTGGAATCGTGTTTTTGGGAACGTTTTGTTCGATAACTTCCAAACTATTGGGACGATTTCCGCTATTTTTTTAGGATCATGTTTCTGATTAGATTCTTTATGAGATGACTTACTTTTATTTTGTTTAGATATATAGCAGAAGTTTTACAGGAAAAAGAAATTCGTATTAGAAATTTTATGAACCTCTAAACTTTGTTTTTTGGGGACGTTTCGATCGATAACTCTAAAACTATTTGGGTAGTTTCTATTATTTTTTTAGGATTATGTTCATAATTAGTTTCTCTCTAGGATAACAAATGTTTGGTTTAGTTCGGATGTATATTACACCTGCCCCAGGATAGATAAAACAAATAAGCTCAATTTATTTCTCCACCATGTTTCTGTTGACGTTTTACACGATAACACTAAAACTATTCGTCCGAATTAAGTACAATTTATAAACCTCTGTTCAAAATTAGTTTCTTTACAAGGATACGTATTTGTATTTAATTTAGTTAGGAATCTACAGGACTAAATATACCAAAGAAAGTAATTTAGAATCATTTTGCTACAGTTCATGCATCGCTCCATTTATGGCCATCTAGCGGCCATTCTTGTTAATTTTATAACTCATTAAAATTACCATTGATTTTCGAGGATATGGACTCCATTTTAGAGAAAGCTTCGTGTCGATCGGTTCATTAGTTGCCCAGAAATTAATTTCTAAATTTTCAGCAGACGAATGACTTAAACTAATTTGCCTAAAGTGTTTTCTTTTAGGTTTTTTATACTTTGCATGTCACATTGTTGTATTAGACAAAGCCACACAACAAAAAACGCAACCCTGGTGAAATTTGAAAGCCGCCAGGACCCCCGGCAAGACGGTAATTGATCCCGTCTGGCCTACAGGTGTCTTCGTTGACGCCCGAAAAAGAAAGTCACCTTTTGCCGTCGCGCCGCCATCTTCGGCACCGCGTCGCGCTAACCGCACGACACGCCGATCCTAATCCGGCTGATGTCGGTAATAAATCCTTTATTTAAGTTTCCGTCGGCGCTCGTAATTGCGCCTGTTAATCATTGCGCGTAAAACGCCGAAACTGTCGCCTTTCATTGCGACGCGAGCGCGCCGCACAAAAGTTGCGCGGGCGGGCGGGCGCGCGTCGGCGCGCGTTTTGTGCGCGAATTAGCGCGGAATTCGCGACTATCCGCGGAAACGGATCGCGTTAACGGCGCTGGGAAAGTTTCGAGCGTTGACAAAAGCGCTCAAAGTAGGCAAACGTGTCTACGCGTGTATTCATTATGCAAAACGGCGCGAAGCGCTGGGAACGCCGCCGCGCAAAGCCACACAACCAGCGCCGTCATTTGTAATGACATGTGAGCTATTCATTAACGCGGAACGTGCGGATTCGGTGGCCGGATGTTCCGAAATGCGTGCGCATAATAGAGAGGTTTTTAGGTCAGTTGAGAACTAACCTAGAGACTAACATACAGAATTTAGACGCGTTTTTATGGATAATGAGAAAACAAACAAAATTGGTTAGAGTATTTGAGTGCGGTGCGCATGCGCACGTGGAAGTTGGAACCTCCATAACTTCTAAACTATTCGACACGTGTCAAAATTTCTTTCGCCGTGTTATTTGCAAAATATTCCACTTTTGTGTCTCGTTTTGGTTTTGAGCCTGTTTTTCATCATTTTAATTGTAAAAAATAACTGAAATCATTGAGTGCGATGCGTATGCGCAGTGGGGGGCTTTAAACGCACGTGGAACATTGACTCTGAATAACTTCTATACAATTTGATAAATATTACATGTTCTGCTTGCAAAGTATTCCATTTTTGTTTCTCGCTTTGGCTTTGAGTCTGTTCTTCGCGAATTCGGAGATTCGTCGAAATTTGCGGCGACATGTGGACAATTTCGAAAAATATTAATCATCAGTCCCATCACATTGTCGGCGAGAGCAGAGAGGCTTTGGCCGGAGCGTCGAAAACCCTTTCAAACTTTGCGGTTTACCGCGCGCCGTCCGGTCCGGCGCGCGGCGCCGGCGATGGCGGCGGCCGACAGCGAGCCGCCTCCGAACGAGACGTGACTCAATTCGGTATACTAATGCTCCGAAGCGGCGGCGATCGATAGACTGCAATGCGCGCACGCATGCAGAGCTTTTTCCGCGACCGCGTCGAGCCGCGACGCCGATGATAACAATTGAAACAATGGCCCATTGTCAAATTTCGCGCGTCGATACTCGTCCTTTTTGCGCGCCGCCGAAAAGCCGCTTTCGACCATGCGCCAGCTCCAAACTGTGAATAATAATAACCGCGCGTAAGCTCATTTCGCAAGGCGGTTTACGTATGATTTACACGAACTGCATCGATGGCAAAAACGCGATTTTTTAAGTGCGCATGCGCGCACTGCTTAATTGATTCCGACGACGCATCGCCGCTGGTTATGCGCACTGGTAATCCCCGTTCGAGCGAATTGCTGCGTGCACATTGTGCGATGTTTACCAGAGCGTTTTCCTGCTTTCATGCGCGCCGCCGCAGCCGCCGCCGCTGCCGAACGCCGATGTAACTAAAGCGGCTCATCCAGTTCGCAAACTCGCGCCACCCGGAAGTCCTGCACGTGAAACGTCTTTGGGCACACAACACAGCTTGTTGCGTCAGACACATTAGCCGCATATTGCCGAGGAAGTTTGCCCGCCGTGTAAATACTAGCGAGTAATTTAATCTTAAGTCAACTCAACACTAACACGGATCATTTCCCTCGGGACATAATCGCGTTTGAATTTTTTTATTATCTCTAATAGTTTTGGAGATATCGGGGTTTGAAAATTCAGCGTTCGGCGCATGCGCAGAACATACGAAACCTTATATCTCTATAAATTCTGAAGTATTGGGTCAATTTAATAAGTTCCAGCGCTTCAAGAAATATTTATGCGTAAATACAAATATACCATGTGTTCGCTTTGGTTGTGAATTATATACAATATGTTCGAAGATACTTTTTCTGGATTAAGTGTGTTTTGTTCTGCGGACAAATGGTATGTAGCGTAATTTAACCTTAAGTCAACTTAACTCCACACTCAGGACATAATCCAGTTTGAATTTCTTAATTACCTCTAATAGTTTGGGAGATATCGGGGGTATGATATTAAGCGTTCGGCGCATGCGCAGAACGAACGGGATTTTAAACGCCCGTAACTTCTAAACCATTAGGTCGATTTAAAAAATTCCAACGACATTATCTTTGAGAATGTACCACATGTTCGTATTCGTTGTAAATTATATACAATATGTTTGAAGATGCATTTTCTGGGTTTGTTCTGTGGACAAATGGTATGTAGAGTATCGCATGTCGGACTGGTTCTGTTCAAGCAGCGAACGACAGCTTAACGTTGGCGGATGCTTTTCGAGCCGGAACGGAGACACATTTTTAGATCGCGCCCGGAGATACCCGCGCATTGTCACCGAGACAGTACATAAAGTAACGTAATATGCTGCGCTCGGCGTCGGGTTGCCGGCGTAATCGCATTAAGCCAAGATGAATCGCCGTGCGATCCTTTAAAACTTTAAGCAATCGGCGAATCAAACGCAAGCGAAAAAACTATGAGAGCGCTCGAGATTTCGCAGCGGCACTTGGCCAGGCTTATTTGGGAGTTAAGTATGCTACCGGAGGACTGTAATGGCGCTAGGTTAAGTAATTCTGAGGTTAGGGCATGGAGCAGCGATTTGTTGGTTAAAAAAGCTGAAACACATGTAATTTTCTTGGAGTGTGTTTTTGCGAACGTTTTGCTCGATAACTCGAAAACTAATCAACCGATTGATTTCAAATTTTCACTATTATATTTCTGATGAGCTTGTTTATGAGGTAAAATATTTTCATTGTATTTGGACAAGTTGTAACAATTATAAACGAAGGGGAATATTAATCTTTAGCACAACTTTGTTTTTTGTGGCTGTTTTGGTCGATAACTCAAAAACTACTTGACCGATAGGTTAAAATTTGTTACTATTATATTTCTGATAAGTTACTATAGAAGTGAGCTTATTTTTATTTTGTTTACATGGATATCACCGTTTTTATAGCACAGAAAAGCAGACAATTGATTTTTTTTGTCCAAGTCTGTTTCTGTTTTTGATAACTCGAAAACCATTACGCCGATTTCTTCCATTTCTTCAAAATTATATTCCCAATGAGTTTCTTAATAAGTTGACTTGTATCTTATTTGTTTCTATATATATCACGGTATTTACAGGACAAAAAATAGCAAAGACGAAAATTAGTGTTTCTTCCTACTTTGTTTTCGGTGACATTTTTATCGATAACTCGAAAATTATTTAACCAACTCATTTCAACTATTAGACATTTTCTTCATTATTAAAGTCTGAATTCGACGACATATTATTTACTATACTCAGATATATATTTCTTTATTTACAGCACAAAATAGAACCTTATTAAAAGACTCAATATTTCGACTTTGTTCCACTTAACGCCATCTACCTACCATTATAGACCATGAGCAAGATTTTCCCAGAAAAACAGAAACGAATCAATCGATGAAATGTTTTCCGAGGAACAAAATTCCAAAGTTCGGAATATTTTCACCATGAACATATCGAGTTTCTCCTGAAATATCTTAAGTAAACTGTGAAGTAACTTAAACGTACAATGCGCGTGATCTTACACCGTCGAATAATCCAGGCGCATTTTACGGCATTCCGACGAAAATATTTTAAATTTAAACATGTCGTTGACACATTTCCATTGGAAAGTTCGCAAACTTCGCGCGAACTATTGTCGAGCTCGTGAGATTGCGACTCGCTTTTGTAACTCTCTTGGCCGCGCCGCGCGCTGGAATTTCTTTCTCTCCTCGCCAGCGGTGGAAGCGTTCGACGTAAATAGAGCAACTAATTTTACAAACTCGACGATGCAAGGCAAAGTTTTCCACTGCCGGCGAAGCGGCGGTCGGTTAATAAAATCTTTCGATCCTGATTTTTCAGCGTTCCAAGTTTTCAATAACGACACGACGGCGCGACGCCGCAAAAGCAAGCAGTAAGTCTTTCGCGCATGCGCGCCTCAGCGTAGCCCAGATCGAGAGCCATCGAGCGTTTTTCGAGCGCATCCCTCGCTTCGCGAGGAGGAGAAAATGATTCTCTACTCGTTATTCTTTATTTAATTCGGCGTGTTTGCCGAATCAATCCCGACACCCGGGGAAATTTCTCGGGGTAAATGTTTGCGTTGTTTTGGAAAAGTTCGGCGAGTCGGTCGAATCCGGCGGCGCACTAGTGTAAACATCGTTACGGCGCTTAAAAAAAAAGAGAGAGAAGAGCACGTGGAGTCTGGCAACCTTCGTCTGAAATTAACGAGCGTTAACAACGCCCTCTACGCGACCGTAGCGCCGCCAATCAGACGAGCGGATCGCAAAAAGAAACAACCGAAAGAAACACATTTAATTCCACCCGAAAAATGCTTCGTCCGTCGCCTGAATTTGAATGATTCTCGAAAGGAAAGCGCGCGACAAAATGGACCCGCTTGCCTCCATTTCCTCTGCGCCCGCGCCTGAAAACTTTGTGCGCCGCAAAGGACCCGCCGGGCGAAGATAAATGAGCCGAGCGGGGAGTAAAACACAAAAATTGCTTTCTCAAATTTATTTAGCAAGACGTACAAATTGATGCGCTTTTTTCGCGCGGGCGTCGCGGCCATTATTGCGGGATGATTGATTGCGCGCAAGACAAACAATTACGCCAACTATAAATTTGTTGTCGGAACGGCCACCCCCCGCGGCGCGCGGTGGAGGCTTTGGGTTTAAAATGCGCGCGATGTCATTTTTCTGCGCTTGTCATGTGCGGCACATTTAATTCCCTCGAAATACTTCGCTTTTCGGCGTCGGCAACATGGCGCATCGCGCCGCGGCGCCCTCTGGACGGAAAAAAAAATCGGTCGGTTTTGCTCTATGCTAATTTCGGCGAAACAGCAACAGCTGATTTATGCCGAAAATAAATATCGTTCTGCGCGTTCCTCGACGCTTCTCGTTCCTCATTGTTTCGATTGCAAATCGTGCGTCGCTTGTTTCGCGAATAAATTTGAATGCATAAACAAAAGCGCGTTATTATTAATTCGACGGCGGCGACGTCTTCGCCTCGCCTCCATCAACATTCGCTTCCGACGCCTGCGAGTACACGGCGTGTAGTGGTGGAGCGTCGGTCGACGTCGCGTCATTCGCCCGAGATGTTGGATCGGGCGAATTGTGGAAATTGTGTTAAGGACCTCCGCGAAGTTAAATATCGGATCGGCAACGTTAAATAATCCTCCTCGACGTCATATCCAACCGAAGCATTTTCACCGCAAAGCTTGAATCCTTTGAGAAATCATTTTTCAACGTTGCAGATCAAGGATTCGTTTGTACATATCAAAGTTTCCGTTTTAATTATTGTAATGGTAACACCCTGTATAAACAGCCTAGTTAGAAGTCTGTTTACGCAAGGATGCAAGTGCAATCCAGCGTCGTTACGCGAAGTCCAGAACGTCTGTTTTGTCAGTCCGCATTGAGGTGAAACTCTCCAGATGGCGCTGCAACTTGCCCGATTCCCGTCCTAACCCCAAAAGTTAGCCTCCAACTGCACGCGATTGATTCCAATGTCTGCGCGCCAAGCCGCGGCCGAAAACTATGGAACCGAGACGCCGGAAAAATGTCCGCAGATGATTTCGATCAATACGCGACCGAAATCGCAATCAATTCTAATTAATCTCCGAATGAGATCTTTCACGCTCGATCGCGCCGCGTCGTCGCGAAAAGCACGCCCGCACGACCGGCGGCCCTTTGAACGCCTCTATTTGGCGTTTCCGTCGAGTGCCGCCCCCGGAACAATATTTTATCTTTTATTCCGGCCCGCTGGATTCATCATAAAGTGTTTGGACGAAGGCTCGCCCGCGAGCTGAATTTATGTTGCATTTTATTTCCCACACGCCATTTAACTAAATATTATAAATAAATAGACCTCTGCGGTGGTTTATCTCTGTCAGCTTTGGGGTCGCGCGCGGGGCGGCGCCATCTATCGAGCTTATTGAGGGGCGGAACGATTTTTTTCAGGGTCAGCGAATATTCCTTGATTTTTCAACGCAGAAAGTTTTTAGAAATTTTTACGTTCTTAGAAGTTCCTATGGTTAGGGATGTGGAGGCGCCGGGCAGGTTACTGTTAACCGAGAAGGGGTGGGAAGTTTTTGTGGTACAGTTATTGAAAATCGTTTTAAACAAATATAAAAAGAATTTGAGCGAAAAAAAAATAATTTTCGTTAACACAGAAATTGCAGTGCCGAGTGATGTGGAGGCGCCGGGAAAATTCTCTTTTCTTCCAACTAGAAAGCATCAAACTTTTGTGAAATAAAAAAAGAACTGCTTATTCTATTGTGAAAATAATCCTATTAAAAGTCCCAGTAAAATCGCACGGGCTGGAAGTGCGCCACCGCCCTCGCCCGCCCCCATCAGCATTCCTCTATTTTCTCGCGTCGCTTTTTCATTAGTTCGTCAGTGCACTTCAGGCGCGCACAACAGGCGCGTTGCTTTCGGCTTCTTGGGAAACTTCCGCGTCATGGTCACGCTTCCCGCTCGCTGCGGCCCGCGGGCGGTGCATTTGAAGTTTAATTCCGATATGAAAATTACGCGGGCGCGTAATTAACGGAAATCGAGTTCCACGCTTGACACTCGCTTAACTCTTGACTTTCCCCGCCTCCGCGGCGCGCCGGCTTCCGGCTCGAGCCCGTCCAAAATAAAACTTCATCCTAGATGGCGCCACAAGGCAAGTATCGATCTCCCCCCGCCCCCCCCCCCACGTCGAGAAATTATGTTATTGTAATGTAATTACCATCGACGTTCATAAATATTCACGTGCGAGACGTAATGAGCGTTCGCTTTCCGCGACGGCGGGGGCGGCGCGCCGAGCGGGAATTAGCGGAGCGGAGAAGACAGATAAGTCCCGCTTCCGGGAAAGGAGCTCGTCGGCCTTTGTTGAAAATATTACGCGCGGCCCTTCGAAAATATTACAGCGCCATTCATTAACGCACATTGATATAACCCATATTTGCTCTCGCAGCGCCATCTATTGACATTAACTGTGGTTCGTTTAATAATAATAATAATAACGTGAAATAATAAAATTTACAGCCCTCGGGCAATATGTCATAACACTTGCGCTGCCATCGGACCATCAACTCGTTGTAATCGTCCATCGCCGGTCGTCCTTCGGCCCGACGCCGGCGGCGTTAATATTAGTAATAGTCCGTAGTGCTTCGAGGCCTTTACGGCTCGACTCGCTCATCTTCGGTCGACGCTCGAGTCCTTTTTGCTTGCCGAGTCGCTGCGCCCGGCGCATTCGCCGCGCGATAGGTGGCCGGAAGGATGTCCGACAAAAACTCGTCGCACGCACCAATAAAACCTCGAGTGTCGTTCATGGCTTTTTGATGAGCGCTAAAAAGCAATTTAATCTTGGCGAGTCAGGCGGCCGCTAAAAATTGCAAAAATGCTCGCTTCCTGGTGTCGCCATCAATCGACTCGTCGCGCGATAGTTCGGGCCGGGCGAAAACGCAAAATAAATAATCAAAGCGAAACTTATTTGCGGAGACGCCCAGAGGGCGCTTGAGTGAAAAGAGCGCGCCGTTGTAAAATGTTAATAAAAGCGTCGTAAATCTCTCCGCGGCTCGTCTCGGGCGACGCGTAAAACTTTAATTCGAATTGAAGTTTTAGCGACCGACAAGTTGCTCCTACGGCTTGTAATTTGGCACTTAAAATCAACAAAACGGTCCCGGGGTCGTAAAAGCGGCGAAATGAAAAAGTCGCCTTTCGGGAAAATTATTAATTTGCGCCGGCGCGCCTCCTTCGAGTACGACGCTCGAGGGTTTTTCGCGTCCGGCGACATTGTGCGCATTTACATGACAGAGAACATCGTTTCGGATTCATCGCATTATGCTCGGGTCGGGCGCGGGCGACGCAGACGTTTTCGGCAGACAAATTGAGTGACCAATGGACGGTTTCTATAATTCAAAAAGTCTGACCCCGGCGCTGCGCCTCGTTTCCATTCGGCGCTTATTCAACGTCAAAAGGTCCGAAGGGGGAGGGGGCGCATGGGAAACACAAAAAATTGACACACTCCGCGCTCGCCGACGCACTTATCGCGCATTCCCGAATGTTCTTTGATATTCATTCTTTGAGAACGCGAAATGGGGATGGAATTTTTTCCGACTGCCGCACTGTCACCATTAAATCGCGCCCCCGAGCTAAAAGATACAATGAAATATGCTTTTTCGACAACATTGTAAAACCACCCCTAAAATTCCACTCCCAAAATATTAGTTTTAAAACTGTAGAAAACGCATGGGAAGATTTTCTGTGAAAAGATTTGAAGAATCACTAAAATATTTTTTTGGGGTTGAAATATTTTTAAAAATCGTAGAAAAATATGGAAGGACTTGAGGCGAAGAAATTTTTCCGATATTTCGAAAAGTATGGAAAGTGCTATGCTGGGAGATGCGAAGGCGCCGGGCACATGTTTAGCTAGAGGAGAAATGGCAAACCGAGGATGTTCACGGGTCAGCGCACGCTTCCAACGCGCCCCCCGGCCCCGCTTCGACTGCACTCCGACGCGCACAAAAGCCAAAAGTAAATCTTTTCCTCTCTCCCAATTCAGCCCTCAACAGTCTTAGAATCGCGCCCCTCGACGCCGACGAAAACATTTCTGACTTGTTAATTCCACTATTTTCTATTTCCACCCTCCGGATCGCAAAGCACCTTAGCGTAGCGCGACCGCGGGCCCTTTTAGCGCTACCCGATGGCAATAAAGCAAATTGGCTCGCCCATCTATATACATTAGATGTGCATCAAAACCGTGTAACAAATTGCCTAATTAATAAACCATCGATCTCGTGATTAGATGTTCGCCGCGCGGTAGTTTGCCGACGTCATTGAAAACAACCCCTTTCTCTCTACGCGCCGCCTCCGCCCCGCCGCGCGGCGGAAATTGCTCGGCTGCCTAACCGCGCTTCTTTTTATTGCGCGCTCTGTAATTCCATTACGTCGCTCGTTAACAATTCTATTTGTTGAGTCGATGGCAGCGGTAAGTAATTATTGTGTCGCTTTCGCCGCCGCAGCCGCCGCGCCGCCGCCGCCGACATCGACCTCGACGCAATCCAATAACGCGCACCTCGATCGTCGTCGCGAATTGGAAGTCGAAGAAATCCATCGAACGGCAGCTAAGCAAATCACTGGCTCGGGCATGCAACCCAACGTACAAGCAAAGTGGGTGGCCGTAATTCGGCGGTATTCAAATATCGAATATGCTGGGTTTATCGATTCATTCTCGAGGACTTTGGCCATTAATCGCCGCGGTCTGATTTAATCCTTAATCCTGAGCCCTGAATCCTGATTCCCGATTCCTCGCGAAGGCTTATGGCTTCGCTGCAAGAAACACTCGAGATATATTAAATCCCGGCCCCATAATTATGTTAATTTTATTCCGACGCTAAATCCGGCAGTGGAGACGGTCGATAGATGGCGTCACTTGCCACGCGCACGTGCGGAGTCGATTCGCGCGCGAATTAATCGGCCGCTTGATGGTTTTCGATTGCGAGCTAAACGAGCGGTCAACGCGTCGACTTTCGCCGCCACGGCGATGCGTTCGAGCGTCAAATCCGCGTTTCGAAGAATTTTTGACCGCGACCGACGAGAGCGTAGCAGAAACGTCGAGATTTCAAGCGGTCATTATCTGCGTTGACGGAGCCGGCGTCGTTTGTTAGGAGCGCGCACAATGCCGCCCCAAATTGCTGCAATGTGCTCTAGTTATTTCCACCCGGACGGCCCGCTTATTTATTTTTTCGTCTTATTTTCGCTTATTTCGTTTACTGTTCGAATGCGTCGACGACGGCTCTCGGCGAAGACGGCGGACGGCGGACGGCGGGATGTGGCAAACCGGAAAATAAGAAAAGGTTGCGTCTTCCCATGGAGATGGTCAAACGACGCCGGAATACGAATTTGAGGTTTGCGAAGGGTGCGCGCGGCTTGTTTATAAACCGGACGAGCGCCAATTGAATCGAATCGGCCGCGCGGCCATTTTGGAGCACGATTACACGCGAGGGGAGGCATTCGATTGTTCTACAAATGATCCGAAATAAATTGATAAAGAAATCAGCCTTTTTCTTTCTAGCGAAGAAAGTCGTTTGGCCTCGCTTTCCGGTTTTATTGACTTCCGGTTTGTTGCGGCTTACTTTTACTGCGACGGGTTTTTCTCGAGCTTTCCGTCGACGCGTCGCTTAATAAGCTGCGATTTGTATGGAACGAGTTATCGAGGTGTTTCGAACCGGATCGAAAGCAAACACGCTGTCTTTCTAATGGGTTCGTTCTGCATTGTGTGCTTTGGTATTAATTACGCTGTTTAATGAACGGCGCGGCTCTCGAGCGATTCATCATGATCACGATCGTCTTCCGCGCGCCCGCCATATTGGGCGTCCTGTTGAATGTTATCCTTGGACCGGACGCGCGGCTCGGTGATTACCGCGCGCATCCTCTCTCGTTGCGCGTCGCTCGCGCGCGTTTTATTTCGGCGCGCGCTCCATCAATCTATCCGCAGCGCGGCCCGGAAGTGTTTCAGCGTTTTTCCCATCTATCCATCATCGATGGACCGCGAACGTTGTTCGACATCCTCGCGAAACGTAAACACGAAGTTATGACCTGGTTCGCGGCGGGCGCCGAAAGTAATTTAAAAGTTGCCGCGTTAAATGGTGATTTCCAGTCGGGACTCGAGACTCGCGTGTGTGCTCGGGGTGCCCCAGCGCACCGGAAGTCGCCGGGCTGCGGATCAACGAGAGGAACTGACCCTTGTGATCTTGTTACTTTGATGCGATCATCGGCTCTATTCCACACAGCATGAAAAATCCGATTAAGTTATGGCGACGAGTAATTTAGTCGCGGTTTATTTAAAAAACATTTCATCCAAAATGCCGACTGAATTTAGGGAAATTGTTGCGGTAAAAGTTATAGGTCACACTTTAATATCCTGTACAGGAAGTTTGGGACATTTGGTCCGCCATATTGGAAATTACTCGGCAAGTAGAGAAAAGAATGTTCTGGCTGTAGAAGTTGCAGAAAGACTTTATCTTTCACCAGGATTTTCTCAATAATAGAGGTAAAATATAACAAAATCTTTTTAGTAAAACTTGTAGACTACTAGTTAAACTTTAATAAGGTGTATAGGAAATTTGAAAAGTTTACTCCAATATCTTGGAAATAGCGCGCAAAATAGAAGCATTGAAGTAGTACTTTTTTAAATCTGCATTATTTCTTCATTACAACAATTTCTCTTGAACAAAAGCACAAATGGGGAAAATGATCTAAGTAAAAGTTGTAGATATTGACTTAAGCTTTAATGCACTGTATACTAATTTTGGGAGATTTGCGCCACCATCTTAGAAATCGTGCGCAAAGTGGAAGCAAATCTTGAAGTTTGAGAGTTTGATTTTGTCTAAACAGGTTTCTCCCTATGATGAACGCAAAAAATAGAAAAATATTTTAGGTAAAAGTAGTAGACCACAAATCACACTTTAGTACTGCGTAGAGGAAATTTGAAAAGTTTCGTCCACCATCTTGGAAACTACGCCCAAATGTACAAAGGAAAATTATAAAAGTTGTAAAAATTATGATTTGCATTTTCAAACAGCAATTTCTCCATGACCAAGCCCACAAATTGGAAAAATTATTCAAATAAATATTGAAGATTAAATTAAGCTTTCCTAAACCTACCTAGGCAAGCTTCCAGTTATGAATATTTATCTCAAAACTTCAGCTTGAAGTGGAAAATGAAAGTAAAACAGACCAAAATGCATATATTTTTCAAACAACAATTATTCCATGATGGAGAGAAATTTGAGGAAAATGATTCTAGTAAAAGTTGTTAATTACTAGCCAGACTTTCATTGTACATGCCGAAAATAGCAAACTACCAAACCACCGCTCGGAAATCAACACCAAAATGTGTACGCGAAGTTGAGACGACAAAAAGTTATGTTTCACTTACACATCAGGCCATTTGCATTCGCCAGCGAGCGGCGCCAGCATTAAGGCCGAAAAACGAAATGTCCTGCCCGGTTTATAAATTTTAATTAACGTTTTTTCGCCGGAGAACAAAAAACTAGTTACATTTTATAATTAAAAGTATCGGATATGCAACCGGGCGTGCAGGACGCGTTGTACAACCGGTTGCATGTTTTTAATTAGACGGCGGGCGGCGCCCACAAAGGGAACTCGTTTGCAATATCAGGCCGCCGTTTGGCGGGCTTTAATTACACACATTCGATACCGCGCTGCACCTTTTCTCCGGCGCCGCCGATGGGGTGGTCGGTGAGGGTTGGCTGACGAACAGGCCATTAAGTTAATCAGTACTGAAAGCAAGATATCCATACTTTAATTAAGTCGGTCTCAATTCCAGTCCTTTGTTTTCTTCGAATATTTGTTGCTCGACTAGTTCTTGTTGTCGGGGAGGGTGTAAAGGGTTCTGTTTTTATGTCGATAGGGTGGAAATAGTTGAGTTGAGAGCCCTGTCAATTTTGTAGAGTTAATGAAGGTATCTGAGAAAATAATCCTCCTTTTCAGTAAATTATTAATGAATCATTTGAAATGTTCGCAGCTTTTTTTGTGTTTTATTTGGTTTAAGGACAAGTTAATGGCCCTTAGAGTAGAGTAGTAAAAAAATTTATTAAAATTAAATTATACAGAATTTTCTAAGCTTTCTAATGGTATTTTATTTTATGCAGTTCGGTAACTTTTAACAGAAATAGCTTGAAAATTACTGATACGTTTTTAAGTGATAAATTTCCTCATTTACACAAAATCCCATATTTTGAATATTTATTGGGGAGTAATCGAAAAATGTTACTAAAATAAGTTGTAAAGAATACTTCAAGCTTTCTAATTACGTTTCACAATATGTAGTATGATTGTCTATAACGTAGATATCTTTAAAATTAATAAATAGATTTTACCTCAAAAATTCTTAATTTCAACAAAATCCCAATTTTCATGTTTTTATTGTAAAGTAATCGAAAAATGTTACTAAAATAAATTATAGCGAATGTGCTCTTTAATGATGTTTTATCCTCCTTTTGAGTAAATTATTAATGAATCATTTGAAATGTTCGCAGCTTTTTTGTGTTTTATTTGGTTTAAGGGCAAGTTAATGGCCCTTGGAGTAGAGTAGTAAAAAAATTTATATAAAATAAGTTATACAGAATTTTCTAAGCTTCCTAATAGCATTTTATTTTATGCAGTTCGGTTACTTTTAACAGAAATAGCTTGAAAATTAGTGAAACGTTTTTAAGTGATAAATTTCCTCATTTACACAAAATCCCATATTTTGAATATTTATTGGGGAGTAATCGAAAAATTTTACTGAAATAAGTTGTAAAGAATACTTCAAGCTTTCTAATTACGTTTCACATTATGTAGAATGATTGTTAATAACGTAGATATCTTTAAAATTAGTAAATAGATTTTACCACAAAAATTCTTAATTTCAACAAAATCCCAATTTTCATGCTTTTATTGTAAAGTAACCGAAAAATGTTACTAAAATAAATTATAGCGAATGTTCTAAGCTCTCTAATGATGTTTTACTTTATACAAACTGATTGATAATAACGAAGATAACCTTAAATGAAAACAAAGTTTTCAAAGTTTTAAAATTCTTAATTCCTACAATTCACGATTTTGTGACAAAGAAACAAAAAAGAAATTCTGAAAATAAGTTGTAGAACATTTCCTAAACTTTCTAATTGCTCAGTACTGTTAGTAAAGATAGTCACACTTTAATTAAGCCAGTTTAACTCCACGATTTGTTTCCTTCGAATAATTGCACCTCGAATCGTTTTTGTAATTTGTAGTTTGAAAAGTTCCGTTCTGTTTTTATTTCCAGGGTACGGACATAGTTGAGTTTGGGACGCTGTCAATTGCCCATAGTTGATGGAGGCATCCGTGAAGATAATCCCCCTCTTGCGCTGATTAAGCTCACCCAGTTAGAGCTAATTGTTTCGTCTCGGCGGAGCGGCCGCCGCCGTCCGTGCGACATGTAGGTCAGGAGATATTTATTCTTCTGCAGCTTCCGCACTCGCTCGCCGCCGCGATGCAACGCCGCTCCTCGCATTCGGCGAAATTTACTCTCCGGCGCGGGGCCATTAATAACGCGCGCAACGCTGCGAATTTGAACAGCCGTTAGCGATACTTATTTACAATTTGCACAGCGACCGCTAAAAACTACGGCGCCGCGGGGAGAACGCATTTACGAGCGAATCCGGCTCGAAGGACAAACGAGCAGAGGCCAAGCTAATTTCCGCCAGCGAGAGAAAAATTAGTAATTCTCTCTGGTCGCGTTCGAACGAGATTCAACAGACTTGAAATGCCTTTCAATATTTCTGTTTATCCGGCTCGAAGGCTCTTAAATTATTTATTATGGCCTGCGAACGTGGCGCAGGATGCGCTCGGCTGTTTTACGCTTGCTCGATGCGATTGGGCGTTATTGTACTTCCCCGTATTATGTCGCGAAGACCCACAAGCGAACGCGACGAGAGCCAGCCGAGCAAACATCCGCGCCCGCACGTCTAGCAGGCGCAAGACGGCGGCGGTATTGAATGAAATTCGAATCAAGATTTCATGACTCGGCTGGCTCGGCTTACAGCCCGATTGCGGATGTCTGACATTCCGAATTTGATATTATGTTTCGCAGCTGCAATGTGCGCTCAAATTCTGCTTCGCGCATGCTAAATTCGGTCGCAATTTGCAATTTTGAGGATCGCAATGCTATTATTAATCGGGCCAGTGGAGGTCCTTAAGGAATACCTGAAATATTTTGCTCACAATAACTTCAGACTTGGATTAATCATTTTGGTGTGTGAATTTTTTATATTTTCGAAGTTTGATTGAGTTAAAAATCAAATTAAAGTGAGTTTGAGAGGAGCAATGAAAAAAGTTTATTAAAATAAGTTGTAGAGAATCTTATAAGCTTAATAATGTTTTTTTTACTTAATACGTATCGATTGATTTTAACGGTAATAACTTCGAAATTAGTAAATTGGAACATTCTTTATTTTTGCAAAATCACAACTATTGAGTGTTTAACGTAAAGTAATCCAAAAATGTTACTAAAATAAGTTGTAGAAAATGTTCTTTGCTGTCTAAAGGTTTTTTGTTTTATATGGGTTGATTGATATTAGAGGAGTAAGTTTCTAAATAAGTAAAAAGTTTTGATTTGAAAAATTCTTTCTTTTTTACAAAATCACAATTTTCGGTAATTAATTGTAATGTAATTAAAAAATATGTCTAAAATAAGTTGTAGAGAATCTTTCTACCTTTCAATTAATACTTTACTTTAGATAATTAGCACTACTCCAACTGAAATAAGTACAAAAGTAGTAAAGTGTTTTTACTCGAAAAATTCTTAATTCGTACAAAATCGCAATTTTCAGGAATTAATTTTAAAGTAATCAAAAAATTTTACTTATATTACTTGTAGAATATTTCCTAAGCTTTCAAATGGTGTTTTACTTCACTTAAATATCTCAATATTTATTCACAAAATAATCTCAATCGACACTCAAACCTAATTTTAGGGCATTTCTTACAAAATAATAAAAACATGTTATAAGAATAAGTTGTAGGGTATTTCCTAAGCTTTCTAATGATGGTTTACTATACGAAAATATTTTATTCCTAACGGATGTAACACTAAATTTAGTGAACAGAAACCTGTGATTTTGATAAATACCGCAATTTTCTCGCGTTTCTACTTAAGTTACGAAAAACTGTTGCTTATAAAAGTTGTCGGGCATTTTCCGAGCTTTCTAATGGCATTTTCTTTAGCGAGAATAACTCGCGCCTAACACGATTAACACTAAAACAAGTAAGAACATAATTATATCCGGTGTAATTCCTGGCGTTCCCTCTTAAAAGCACATTTGTTTCGTATTCGGTCGGCGCTCGGTTACCATCAATCTTTCTCCGATAACGTCAGAATACAATAACCGACAAAGCTCATTAAGAATCGCTTAGAACGCGCCCGCCCCCCGAAAAAGCTTCACCTCCAGTAACCGGTGGCCGGTCACAACATTTAGCATGCTTCGTCCGGGCGGCGTTCGCTCATTGTTTTTCCGCGTCGACTTTTTGCGCCCGCTAATATCAAACATTCGGCGCAACGTGTTCGCCGGCGATATTTCTTTGTTCGGCGCTTCGGCGGCGGATTTCGCGTCGGGCGGCGGCGGCGGCGGCGCGCGCGATTCGCTCCGCTCCCCGAAATTATAATCGATTAGCGACTTTGTGATGGAAATGTCCGAATGAGATGATGTACGATCGAGACGCAGCAACGTGTGAAATTAGTTCGGGCGCGCACGTTCGCCCCGAGGACATTTAATATGTTAATGCGCTAATTAAATGCAATTAAACGTCGGCGCGGCGCGGTCCGAGCGGGTCGAGCATAAAACGCGCCTCGTAATTGCTTGTCGCTGTCATTGTCAACTGCCGCCGTTGCTAGCGTTGTAATTGTTGTTAACAATCGCGCGCCGGACCCGCATCGTCGATGCGATTTGTTTTTCGCTCGCGTTTCGCGCCGGCGGATCGAATAAAGTAAGGTTCGCCCGGGACGCCGAGGTTTGGCTCCGGGAAATCCAATTAGCCAGGTGGCAACTTTAAGTAAATTAAAGGAAAACAGGAAACGGAGTTTTACACTGATATCTCAACTTTTGCAGCGATTTTCTTTAAAAAAAGAGGACAAATCTTTACATTTTACCTAATTAAAGCAAGTTTACCATAAATTGTATTTACTAAAAGTTTTCCAATTAGATTCGAGCTTTTTCAGTGTAGTCTGTGTTTTAAAATCGCGTCAGAAGTATAGGAAGTACAATAATGGCCTTCGAACCGGATATATATTAAAAACCAATTTACACAATTTTAAAGTGAATTAATTAAAAAAAGTTACTAAGAAAAGTTATAGAATTGGATCTGGACTTCTTAACAATCTATAATTTTACACATTCATGATGATATTTAACCTTGAAATAACCAAAAACACAAGTGATTTTGCTGAAAAGATTTAAAAGTCGATTTGCACACTAAACAATTTGTTTAGTAAACTAAACAAAAAAAATGTTATAAAGACAAGTTGTAGATATTAATCTAAGCATCACTCACCAAGTTTTTGATGTGATTTGACTTTGCAGTGACCTGAAAACGCGAAAAAATGTATTTGCCTGTAAATTGAAGTTACAGGCTTAAAATCCGATTTGCACCTTCTTAGAGAAGAGTAAACGAAAAATCTTATTAAGAAAAGTTGCAGATATTAATCTCAGCTTTCCAGCGATATATAACTTTATATGTTTTCATTAATATCCGACCCTGAAAATGCCTGAATAACAGTAAAGTTAATATTTTCACCTTTATTTGGGGATTTACCAGCTTCAAATCCAATTTGCACCTGATTATGGCGGAGTAGACGAAAATTCTATTAAGAAAAGCTGTGGCTATTAATCTGAGCTTTCCCCTGATATATAACTTCATATGTTTGCATTAATATTTGACCCTGAAAATGCCTGCAAAACGACGCAGTGAAAATTTCGGACAGCAAAACTGATTCGCAGATTTCAAAACTAATTTACACCTAATTAAAGCAGAGTAATCAAAAAATGTGACTAAGAAAAGTTGTAGATGTTTATCGGAACTTTCTAACGATATACTAATTAATACACTTCTGCTAAGATTTTAGCTGGAAAACCACCACGAAACAAATATTTTCTAGAAAAATTATAATATCGTTTTTGATCTAATAATAACACTACAAAAAATCGTGTCAACTAAAAGACCCCTAGTTATTTCCACGCTTTGAAATACCGTCTTGCACGCAAAAATCGCCCCAGATACGAAGTTACCACAAAGTCCTTCGAACCGGATAAAGAAAAATGCAAATCTACCACTATTTCGAGCAGCGCGATCAAAGAGCGTTGCTAACAAATGCGGTAGATATGGATCTGGGCTTTTCTAAAAATGTGCAATCCGTAACGGTGAACGCTGATGCCATGCTAATATTTGACCTTGGCACGACCTGAAAGCGTGAAGCGTCGACGTCGTCGCCTGCAGAGCGGGATCGAAGGCTCAAAAAACAAACGGCAGCCCTCGGAAGACATCAAATACAAATTCATTAAATTTATTCCTTATAATTTCTTTATCTAACAGTTCAACAATAAATACATTCAACAGAAATATGCATCGGATAATGGTAATATTCGTAAACGTCGTAAATGGTAAATGTATGTATAATTAATCATAAGTATGTAATGATCATAATAATATAATAATATGTACTCGGGTGGCTGTGTTCGTTCGGTCAATTGTTCCGGGACTTGTTCCGCATTAGTTTACAGTAATTAACCACAGCGTATTTAGTATTGTACGATCGGCGCGTTTAGTCGCTCACGTCGTCCCGCACATCTCGACGACATAACCTCGCACGTAGCTCCGCGGGCAACCCAACGTGCAAGTCGTTCGGGTTGCCTGCAGTCACAAAGTCGCGCACATCACACTCCGGTTAGCTGAGCGCGCACGCGCGAACGCGATTTGATTCTTGCGCAGCTTTGTCTCACACGCGAAACGCTTTTCGGGTTTGTCTGCTTCGATGAGAGTGGAGTTATGTACAGATTTGGCGGCGCAAAACAGGAAATCGTTCGGTGAACACAAAAAACATTTATGTAAAATACGAATAGATTAGTCGATTATATGTTGCGGCGGCGGCGAGCGTGGAAAGGCGCGGAAAGTCGTCGAAACATCGCGAAACGTTCGCCATCGAGAGAGGGATTTACTCCGGCTCATATTATATTTCGTTCATTAGTTGACGCAAACGTCGTAAAGCGCAATTAGTTTTTTCGGCGCGGATCATAAAACCGAGTTTTCATTGCTCGCCGGGTTGCCTAGGCGGCGAAGTTGCGAGTTTCGCCGAGCTAGAATTTAGCGGGCGCGCGGAAAAAATTGTTTTAGTGCCTGTCCGAACTTTTTTCGGGGGGCGGCGCGCCGGCTGAACTAGGCCATAAGCGTAAAATAAAGTTTAGAGGATTTTCAACTCTCCGAAACGCGCTTAGGTCCGCTGGGTTGCCTACATTTGGATGTGTTAATGGAGTCGACATGCCGTTTTGTTTTCAAGTTTTATTAATTAACGGCCGATTTTTGAAGATGTTAATTAACATTTTGGTCGTCGAAATAGCCAACGGATTCGATATTAACCACGAGGTGCATAAATAATAATTTTTTTAGGTAAAATACCATAAAACATAACTTCTCGTGTTTTTCATAAAAATTCATCAAAAACGACCAATTACTAGGGCGCATCGTTGATTTATGACAGGCATTTGTCCTCCCCGGCGACATTTGTCAACGAGCGCGTTGCTCCAAACGACATCATTAGGCCAACCCTGCGCACCGACATACATCACGCTCCAACTACGCTAATTTCGATCTTAATTAGCGCTCGTCGCGAGGTGTGCGTCGTCCGCGACGCCCGCGATAAATATCGGAGTATTCAATTTCTTCGGCGCGCGCAGCTCGCAATCAAGCCGGCCACTTAATTAATTAGCCGAGATTTGGTAAAAATCGCGCGCGCCGCCCAATAATCGAATTATCGCGGATTATGTTGTAATAAAATTTTATCACTCGACGCATAATCAAATTGCGCGCGAGCGTTTCCAATCGGCTTCGTGCGCGGAACTAAATTAATAACTGCGCAAACTGATTTCGAGCGGCGGAAACGCGCTTCGATCAAATTAATGAGCGAAATAGTTTTCGTTGCGGCGCGGATTGATGCGCGCGAATAAATTATGCCGCCGGTCGGACAATCGCGCGTAATTATCGCGCGGAATTAACCGTTCTCAGTTGGATAATCATAAAAACGCCCGCGCGGACGGCGCAGTTTGTTTGGTTGCATACCATTCGGGTCGAAACGAGCGCGCAGCGTCGACGACGCCTCTCATTATGAGTTGCCTACGGCGATGCGTTGGCATGGCTGCATACAATAGATTCCGCAACTGTCCAATTATAACGATTTTTGCGATTCGTGCCTCGAATAAATCCGTCTCTGTCAATTTTCCGCGTTGTTCGCGTAAAAATTAATCCAATTGGATCGTCCATTGTTTTCGGCGCGAGCACCGCGCGAGACAAGCGATGGAATTGAAACAAAAGCAAACATCGTGCTGTCCGAAAAAAAGAGCAACATTTAATAAATCCCGAATTCGCGTTTGTTGAATGAACATTCGCATGGTTTTTTTGTTTCGGCGATGTTTCACTGCATTTCTCACAAGGTTTTACGCGCTCGACGCCGCGCACGGTTTTTTCTTAGCGTTCACAACGTCGCTCAAGTCCTCAAAGAATGATTCGTTATCCTTACAATTATTATGATTAAACTCCCGCCTCGTCCGTCATTGATTTATCATTATCCATATCGTATATGTATATCTTGATTAAAATATATTATAATGAGCAAAGGCACTAATTGAAGATGAACCACAAAACGGGTTTTTTGGTTTCTTTTTTGGTATAAAGGTTTAGATATAAAGGGGTTGAATACGTTCAATTGGGGATAATTAGAAGATAGAAGGGGGTCGTTTAATACAGGGGGCTTCCGTGCGCCGCGAATACTGATATCGTGATGCGTATGTGTGGGGGGGTGGCCTAGGTCCGGGGGATGGTTCGCCGCGGGGGCGCGCGCGAGATGGCGCACGAAAGTTTTGGCGTTTTTTTTTAGAAAGAGCGTTCTCAGAGGGAGACAAAGTCCGCGGCGAGCGCGACTGTGCAACTGGGAGGCGGCGGCGGGGGTGGCAGCTCGACGTCGGCGTCCGGCAGCGAGAGCGTCGAACTCCCGCCGGCGGTGACGCGCGGCCCCATGTTATCATACTTCGGTGCAGCGAACGCGTGCTGGGGGCGGCGCGGCAGCGTCGCCATGCCGTGATACGCCGGCTTGGCTCTGTGGGGCAAGTCCAAGAGGTCAGGGCATCTGGACGCATCTAGAGTGGGGTCACGACTCACGGCTACTGAGATGAAGATGTTGCCGTACGCGGAGGGCGGCAGCACGCTGGTGGAGAACTCCGGCGGCGGCGGATAGACCGCCAGCGGCAGCGCGCCCACGCCGTCGTGCCGAGGATGCGGCTCGATGGTGATGTGCACGGGCGGCGGCTGCGCGAACGGCGAGTCCAGCGAGTCGCCGTCCGGCGGCAGCGCCTCGCAGCTGCCGGCGCCGCGGTCCGTCGTCGTGGCGATGCTCACGTCGAGCAGCTTCTTCTCTTGGTCGGTGAAGCTGACGCTCGCCTTCAGCTGGCGGCGGCGCGCGTTCGTCCGGGCGCGCACGCAGCACACCGCCGCCGTCGTGCACGCCGCGCTGCCGACGACGGCGACGCCGACGGCGACCGAGGCCCACCAGACGGCGCCCGGATCGGACTTGCTGAGCGTCGTGGCGGTCACCACTTCGGGCAGGACGAGCGTCACGTTCCTGCCCAGCGTCGCCTGCGAGTTGCGCGCCACGCACGAGTAGACGCCCGCGTCGGCGTCGCTCACGTTCACCACGCTGATGTTCACCCACTTGTCCAGCAGGCCCTCCTCGGCCTCGACGATCAGCCAGGTGTGGTTGATCGGCCGCCCCTCGTACATCCACGTCACCTCCGGCTCGGGGTCGCCGAGGACGTGGCAGCCGAAGCTCACGTTGCCGCCGGCCTCGGCCTGCACCTGCGGGTGCGGCGAGAGGAACACCTGCGGCGCACACGCGAACTGTTCGGAGGGCACGTCCTCCCACAAGTGGTCCCGCAACTCCTCCGGCTCCTTGCAGCTCAGGCTCATCGATCGCAGGTTGCTCGACAAGAACCAGTCGCGGAAGCCGCGCAGCTCGCAGTCGCACTTCCAGGGGTTGCCGTCCAGGGCGAGACTCTTCAGGTGCGCGAAGTTCATCAGCGTCTCCTCGGAGAGGCTCTCCAGCTTGTTGCCCTTCAAGTTCACCGACTCCAGGGCCGCCAGGTTCACGAACGCGTTGGGGTGCAACCGCTCCAGCCGGCAGTCCTCGAAGTCCAGCGTCTTGAGGTGCGGCAGGGGCGGGAATTGCGCTTCCACCAGTTGTCCCAGAGGGTTTCCGGTTAGGTACAGCACTCTGAGTCGTTCGTTCCCGCCGAAAGTCTCCGGATCGAGGCTGGCGATGTCGTTATAGGAGAGGTCCACCTCCACCAGGATGATGAGCTCCCTGAAGGCGTCCTTGTGCACCTCCCGAACGCCGTTGGACTTGAGGAAAATCCTCTGGAGGTTGATCAGCCCGGCGCGCTGGAAGGCGTCCTTGCCCAGCGTGTGGATGGCGTTGCCGGCGAGGTCCAGCACCTGCATGTCCCCGTCCAGGGTGTCCGGCAGCGCGGTGAAGGGCCCGTCGCGGCAGGACGCCGTCTTCTTGCCCGACGCCCATTTGCAGCGGCAGGGCGCTGGGCAGTCCGTCCAGTCCGGCGCGGCTACGGCGAACGCCGCCGCCAGCAGCAAGAGGGAGGCGACCGCCATCCCCCTGGGCTCATTGTGCACACTCGCGCCTCGCACGCCGCATGACACCTAACCTCACAGTCGCTGTGCACATAACCTCACTTGAACCCCCAGCCACTCGCTCGGTTATTGTAACATTGCGTAACTCGCGTAATCCTTCGCGATGGTCGGCGCGCCGTTCGTGCGTGCGCCGTAATCCCCCGAGCGGCCGCTCTTCTGCTCGACGACTCTTCAGCTCCGATTCGTCGGCGACGCGTCGACTTCACGAACTAATTATAAACTTAATTAGCGAAAGTTTAACGCACAGCTGCACGGCGCGCACTCGCGCCGAGATTGTGGATCCTCGAGTGGGCGGGCTGCACTCGCGCGAACTTCGAGTTTAGCTCGAAAAACTTTCGCTCCGCGCGCGCGACTAAAAATAGGGTTGCGCGCTCGCGCGTCTCGCTGGATGGGCCGAGATGCGCCGCGTCGGTCCGCACTGGAAACGCTGCCGTCGCACTATGACTCGCCGCCGCCGCCGCAGCTTTATGGGTCGCGGCGCGCCGTATTGTTGCGTCGGCGTCGTGGCGTCGCGATGCGCCTCCCAGACCGGACTGCGCGCGCTCTTCGTCGCACTCCTGCTCCGCTGCCTCCGAGAGGTATTCGGACGTGTGCCGGCGCTTCACCAGTGACACAAATACGCGCAACGCACGCCCGAGGACACTCTGCGTATTCTCATTAATAGATTAGATCACTTTTTATCGTCGCTTACTAATTTTTTTCGCCACCAAACATGACGAATTAATTCCTTTCAATTGCGTTTCAAAGTAGAACGCTTTTATGTCATTTATGCACTTTAAAATGTTCCCTATTTTATTTATATTATGTATTCAGTATTTGGAACAGTTATGTGGTCTGTTTTCTTCATAAAAATTGCGTTTTTAATTAGTATCGTTTGAATTTTTAGTGTAAATCGGACATGGGACGACATCTCGTGGTCAAGTTTGGTACTAACAATGTGCCATGTATGAAATCTACTTACCGACTCCAAAACAATCAAGCAAATCATTCTAAATCCACAAATTAACAAGTAAAATATACTATAATATAATAATAAATTACAATAAATATATAAGCAATTTAAATGCTAACGAAAAGTGTGATTTCGCAACTCTGAAAATAAATTGACGTGCCAAATGGGTTGCCTATGTTAAACAGTACTCTAGTTTACGCGCGTTTTAACCAAGTGTAGTGAAATCTCCGGTCATTGATCAAAAATTACAACAAAAACCCTTTCCTAGCTTCAAAAAATCCAACATACGTTAACAACCTGTCGTAGAACACCCCCAGCTACGTTATTTTGTACAAATTAGTGTTAGATTACGCGCGATTGCACTTAAACAACGACTTTTGGTGTTCATTCCAAGTAACCTAACCTCAAAGTGAAAAGCAGAAGGAAATCCGTGAAAACTTCATGAGTGACAGGTGATAACCCACATTTTGACAAGTTTTGACAACGTGCACGACATGAATTTGGTTAATTTCGTTGGGCGTAACGCATAAAACAATTGAAATTGTTTATCACTAAACAAATGACAACTGAAGTGCCCAGTGCTCAAGCAAATCATGTTGGCAGCACTGTTTCGAAACAAAAGTCAAGCATCTATGCGATAATAAACAGTTGCGTGCGGACAACAATCAGTGTAAGAAAAATCTCACGCTGCGTTTGCGTTTCACGCTGTTCCAGGGCAAAAAACCAACTGATCGTTATCACTCATTCGCGCTGAATCGAAGAAAGGGGAGGAAAACAATAAGAGGGTGAGTTATTGGTAGCAATATTACGAAATATTTATTAATTGCCCAAAATGCGTAATTTTTGCAAGCGGTATAGTTTCAAGTCAAACAATAACAAAAAAATAACCTAGAACGATGGATTTTAGAAACGACCACATTTCCGGGTGGATGCGCGAAGATTGCGCGATAATTTAATTAAACATCGCGCCGATTTGCGTCAAACACGCGCCGGATGGAAATTACGCCTCGCCCCGTGGCCGGCCGCCATCTTGTCGTCGGCGACGCGCCGCGCCGCACGTACAAGATGGCGCCGATTGGTTAACCGACGTCGCGCACGCCGCGCGTATCAAGGCGCCCGTCCAGTGCTCGCTCGGGCCCAGCGCGTGCACGTCGAGAGGTCGCCGTTTCGCGCCGCGCGTCGCCGACATCGGCGACGATCAACCACCCGCGCCCGGATCTCGCGAGATTTCCGCGCCGAGCGTGCCGCGACGTGAGCGCGAACGCGCGCGCGGACGCCCGCTTCCCACCTTCCAGGAGCAGCAATGGCCGCGCGCGGCGACGGCGAGCCGAAGTCGTCGAGATAATGGTAATCCGCGCCTTAATCTTCAGCTCACCGCAATCACTTAATCCTGCGCGTCCGGCGAGCGCCAGTCTTGCTGGTAGTCCCGGCCGGTCAGCATTTGGGGAAGAAAAGAAGGCCTAGGCTAGGCTAGGAGTAGGAAGCGTGCGTTTTGTGGGTTCGCGTCGAGACACGAAGGCCGCCAGGGTGTGTGAGTGCGCCGAGCGGCGAGAAACATGTGAACGTCGCCGCGGCGCGCGGCAGTTTGGTATTGTCGTCGCGCAATGAATCACTCCGGCGACTTCGCTTAGAATATCCGAGGTTAATTATTCGTAAGTTTGCGATTTTCCGCCGAAGAACGCGACGATATCGCGGCCAATAAGTCGCTTTAAGGCGTAACTGGTCGATTCGCATGCGGGCGCGATAATTTCCGCTCGAAATTTGAACTTTTTTCACGTGCTTAGTTTCTTGCTGCGCGCGCAAAGTGACAATCGGTGGGCGTCCATCTTTAAAGCACAAGTTTCGGCAGTTTCCTTCACCGACAACAAGAAAATAACAACAAATGCCTTTCTAATAGCAACAATTAGCCAATATGTTGTGATATAACACAGTCGCAAGTTAGATTTTGTTTGCGTGCGCGTCGATCGGCCGAAAACATGGATTTCATGGTAATAGTTGAGTAATAATTTGCATTTTCACTGGGGAGCAATCAATATTTAAGTTATAATTGCCCGGTTAGATTATTTGCACCCTCGATCCCGTTTTTTTTTCGTGGGCGAATCGTGCGGAGATGTTAAAACGAATGTTTTTTAGCTCTTCGGCACTTGAACATGGAACCTGTGAACTTCCTCCAGTCGCCCGCATTGAAACTCGCCCCGGGATATGTTTGCGGCGAAGCAGGACAGGACTGCATGAGATTTTCCTCGCCGCAGCGGTACGCGCACGATGACCTGCCTGGCGCTATGGACGTTCGCGAAGATCTAGACATGGCGATTGGGAGGTGCGAACAAGTTAGTGAGGATGTTGGCCAGGAGGATGGGAAGCACGAGGGGACCGAAGAGGTCGAGCTCGAGGAGGTGCAAGTCACCAACGTGGTGGTGTATCAGATGGAGGACGAACATGAAGCATTAGTTAAGAGTGAAGTAATTGTAGCTGAAGGACAGCAAGAAGTTGTGATCGAGAGTGTTTGTGAGGAGATCGTTGTGCAGGCTGAGTCAATGGACGTCGATTGCGTGGTGTACGATCAGGACGGTTTAGACGGACATGGGGAGCTGGTGAAGGTAGGTGTTCACGAAGAGATTCTTGCAGAGGTAGATGCGCCTAGTGAGGTCTATGAGATTTGTCAGGATGATGTCGAGTTGATTGTTGGGGAGGTCTTGGAGTGTGACGAGACTGAAGACGTTGATGTTGAAGGAGTGGAATGCGATGTGAGCGAGGCAAATGAGGGCAGTAAAGAGAAGCTGCTTGAAATTTCGCTTGTGGAGATTGAGGAATCTGGGCAGGATGAGGAGGATGATGAGCAGGGCCTAGAAGTTATTGATATTGAGCCAATAATTGAAGAAGTCTCATCGGAAAGTGAAGATAATGGAGATATTCCGGGAGATGTTCGAGAAACTCGTGAAGTTGACGGAGAAAATCACGCAGAGGAGTCGGGAACGCAAGAAATTGGTCCGAAAGAGGAAGAGGCACATAAAATGATGAAGGAAATTGATGAAAATCTGTGCATTGTAACGGATTCCACCGAAATGCCGTTAGATGATGACGAAACACTGGAAATCGAAGATGGTAAGATAGAAGTTCGTGATAATGAATGTAATCAAGAAGGAAATCAAGAAATTTCCGAAGATTTGAAAGCAAAACCTCCAGAAAGTGAAGAAAACCATAACGGAATGAAGGACAATCATCTTGGACACGAGGAAAGTCAAGAAAACCAGCAAAAAATTAATGAAGACGTCGAGGATCCGCCACAGATTTTTGGGAACGATGAAGATGAAGTTACTGTAGGAGATCTAGTGAAAGTCGACGAAAAAACAGAAGAAAAACGTAAAGAATTTGCAGTAAATCAAGAAAGACACCAAGAAATTGATGAAAACGTCGAGGAAGATCCCCGAAGTGATGGAAATCGGTCCGAAGACGATGTTCCTGCAGAATGTCCAGTGAAATTTGGTGAAAAAATAACCGAAGATCCTCAAGAACTTAAAGAAAATGAAGAAAAGCACCTAGTAGTAGAAGAAAACCACGAGAGTCGTCTGCAGATGATTGGAAATGATGGAAAAGAACTCGAAGAAGAAGCGCCTGAAGAAATTTTAGAAAATCTTGATGAAAACGTGTCAAAAACCTCTGAGAAACTTTGCGACATTCAAGAACTGAATGAAACAGACACTGAAATGGATGTCATTGAATCACCAGAAGAGGAACAACAAGATATTCTGGAGATTGAAGTCGAGACGACAAAAGCGAATGATACAAATGAAGAAGCTGGGGACGCCGAGGAAGCTGAAGAAGTTGAAGAATCGACGAGTCCGGAAGATGTTTCTCTTGGAAATAGTGACGTTTTCGTTGAAGAAATCGTCGAGGTGGCCGACAGTCCGCCCGTGTTGGAGCAAGAGATGACTGCATCTGAAAACATACCAAAGTTAGACGCTGTAGAAGAGTCGTCGCGCCATGCTGGCAATCAACGCACCGAGCTGGAAATGCCCCTCTTACTACCTATCTCGAAACCGGTGCCAACGCCCAGCAGTAATTGCCGATTGACGATGGCGCAGTTGATCGAGAGGAAGCTGCAAAGCAAGCTGCACGGCGAGGAGGAGAACGCAGAGAGGGAGTTAGGATTAGGCGTAGAATTAGGCTTAACGAACGGACATTCCAACGACGCAGAAATGCGAGAGGGTGATAATGACGTAGGGAAAAGTGTGGACGAGGGAATGGAGGCGAAAGAGGCACAACCAAAGAAACCTATCATAGGATGCGTGAGGAAGAGCCAGAGGAAAACCGGCCGGTTGACCAGACCGCCCTGGCTGGTGGAAAACGGAGAAAGTCTGGGCGATCTCGAGCACCAAGAAAACCAAGAACCATTTGAGGAAGAAGAAGATGAAGAAGAAGACATGGATCAAGATTTCATACTGCCGACACTGGGATTTGATTTACAGGCGAATTTGACGAATGGCACTGACATGAGGGAGAAACTCACCAGTCAGCTGCAGATGCTCAAGGGGAAGAAGAAGTCCGTGGCGCTGTTCGACGCCAAGATACCGGATTTCACCGCGACGCACTACGAAAAGCGCTCGAAGTCGTGCCAGTCCCTAGCCAAGGACGCCGTCGCGCCCGGGGCGTCCGCCTTCGGGTTTAAGATCGCCGCCGTGGCCTCGGGCGTCGACCTGGACGCGTGCGCCGAGGTGAAAATGGAAGTCGGCGACGACAAGTCGGTCATCATCAACGACCACCTCGATCTGCCCACCATCAAATTGACGAAAACTAAAGACTACAAGAAGATCAAGGGCTGGAGCAAGAAGAAGTTGCTCACCTCGGATCCCGGCGTGTCGGAGCCCGTCGACGAAGCGCTCGCGGGTTGTTCCTATTCGCTCGATGCGGTCAAAAGCGAGCGATTAAATGTGGAAGAAGCACAAGCAGGGAACGTCTTCGCTAGCAATAGCTTAGACGGTTTTCTGCAGGAGAAGGACCTGAATATCAGCTACAATGTTCCCAATTTGAAGTCGACCAATCACAACATCAATCTGTTGGACTCTTGCGTCCTGGTGGACGTCGAAGAGGAGAAGCGGAAGGAGAAGGAGCAAGAGCAGGCCGAGCTCGATCTCCTCGACGCGAACTCCAACGGCAGCTTCAAGGACAAGGACAAGGAGGCGAACGTTTACAAGCCCAGGACGCTGGCGGAAAAGAGGAAGATGTTGTCCGACGAGTACGACGGTCTGGACGTGAAGAAATCGCGCGGGGAGCGTGGGCAGAAGCACAAGAAGTTTTCCCGCCGCCCCATTTCCTCTCGGTTCGAGTCGAATTCCCCCGCCAAGGGTGCCCTGGAGGGTAAGAACGTCAAGGCGGAGAAGCAGGAGAAACAGGAGAGAGTCGAAATCAAGTCTGAGATTAAAACAGATGAGATCAACGACTTGACGTTAGACGATGACGATAATCCGGGCGCAGACGACAATCTCCTGATTCCCATCGCCGAGGCGAAGAAGCCCGTGCTGAATACGGGCCTGAATCAGATTTATTTCCTCACCGAGGAGGCGTCGAAGCCGAGAAACTGCGTCACGTCCCTGCTGAAGTACAAGTCGAACGTGAAGTTGCAAAGCTGCTCCGTTGTCACCCGCAAAGCTCTCAATCGCACCTTCTATCAAAAGCACACCGATATCAAACGCAAGGCCAGCTTCGAGTTGATTCCGAAAACGGCGACGGCTGAGCTGGACGACGCGAAGAAAACCCCCTCGATCTTGACGGCGCTTCCTGTCGTTAATTACCGTCCGGGGCCGCTCTGTAAGAAGCAGGAGCTCCAAGTGAACGGCAGCGAATGGGAGACGGTGTTGATCAATCTGCCCAAGGTTAACGTCGACGTGCGCCCCCAGATCGGCAGGAAGATCGATCCGACCGTTCGGCCCTTCATTAAATTCGAGACTTTTGAGGTGTCCAAAGGCAGGGCGGAGTTTGCCATCAGCGTCGTCAGGACCTCTGCCAGCAAGAGCGCAAAGAAGGACGATTTGAAGATCTTCCAGTTCCCCACGAGGTACCAGCACAAGCAGGAGAAGCTCTTGATGCGGCGGAAGTCCGCCAAGGGATTTGCGAAGAGCGCCAAGCGGCAGAAGGTCGAGAAGAAGGAGTACAAGCCGGAGAGCGAGCAGGAAGTCGTGGACGCTTGCCGGAGCGTGGTTAGCGGGATGCTGGACTACGTGGACGTCAAGGAACTGGAGGACGGATTGCTCAAGTACGATTCCGATGCGGAGACGAAGGTGGACAGCGAGCTGGACGTTACTCCGCCGTCGATCGACGACGTCCTCGCGAGTGATGCCCAGCCGAATAAGCGGAAGCGCGATTACGACAAGGTTTTCTGGGAGTTGAAGCGGTTGAACGTTCGCACCGTCGATCTGCCCAACGACGAGGCGCAGAACGGCGAGGACGCGAAGCCGATGGTGTGCAGCACGCACTGTCGGCTGGGTTGCGTCTGTCAGAGCATCTCGAGCCGCTATCCGCCCGCGAATCATTGCGGCGAGACGCGCTGCCTCTTCGACTGCGTGTGCGGCTTCGAGGCGCGCTGCAGGAACGAGAGTCAAGAGGACTCGAGGAGTCTGCTGAACGAGCGCACGCTGAGCAGGTTCAGCAAGGAGGCCAAGCGGAACATCACCGCGAGGGAGGAGAGGGACTTCACGCAGACGGCGGTGCGGTCCAAGAACAAGACGATCATCCTCGGCAACAGTCGCGTGAGCAAGCGCACGCCCAAGTACAACTTTAAGCGCTACGAAGGCTTCCAGTTCAGCTTCGTCGACGAGAGCATCTATCGCACGCACTCGGAGAAGGCGTTGACCGAGAGCTACTCGCAGAAGATTATCCGCACCGACAGGAAGTTTAAGAACTGCGTGGTCAACATTGTCAGGTGCAACTTCGACGACATCGTCCCGTATTGTCTTGTGCACAACCTCTACGACTGTCATTGCGGCGGCAAGGCTAAGTACAGCCACTTCGAGAGCCACAAGATGAACCAGATACAAAAGGCGCTCAAGAATCCCCACAAACGCAAGGACATGCTTGTGGAGGAGAAGCCCACGCCCCCGGCGACGATTCCTCCGCCGAGTGTGAAGGCGCAGGGCGATGGGGGAGGTGGCGGCGACGCTGTCGCAGGACAGAAAACTGATCAGTTGGTCAGTAATCCCAACGGATTGTCGGCTAGGATGCGCGGCACGGGCGAATTCTTCCGCGCGCGGAACAAAACCAACAAGTACAAGACGATCATGGCGAGGAAGCTGAAGTACGACTCGACGGTGGACTCCGAGATTGTCAATCGGTGGTTCATTCTACCTTCGGAAGTAGCTGGATTGAATAAACCGCACGGCAATCTGGGCAAGAGTCGGAAGGACGCGATCGCCTCCATCTTTGACAATATCAAGATGAGCAACAAGTTCGTCCTCAAAGAGGAGCCCGACGTTCGGGAAGTCGCCGCGTCGGAGGACTCGATATTGGTGGTCGACGACGACTATTCGATATTAAACTCGAAGAAAATTAAGAAGCCGCCCAGGAAGAATCTCAAGGCGATCGCGGCACTCTTGACCATCTCGGGGGCGCTGTACTCGCCCACGGACGCTATCGCCAAGCAGTTCGCTCAGATGATCAACTCCAAGGTCGCCCCCTTGACGGAGTTTCGTCTCTTGGCGCTCGGCTCCCTGATGAATCTGTACAACACGCGCGAGGTGTACGTTTGGATCAATTCCGCCGCCAAGATGAAGTTTATCATCACCGACTCCATGTCGAATCCCAAGGGCGACACCTACACGAACATCCGGAAGTTCGAGAAGTCCGATCCGGCGAGCATTAAGGTGGATTTCATCCGGTGGATCGTCACCAAGACGCTGCCGCGCGACAGGAACAACGAAAACTCGCTGGTGATACTCAGGATACAGGAGCTGTACTGGGAGATATGCGGGATATGCGCGAAAAATGTGCACAATTCCGATAAGGCGGTGAAGACGAAGGTGGAGATCGAACATCAGCCCGAGGAGATTAAGAAGGTCGACGAAAAGTATTACAAGACCGTGCAGCATGTCGTTTTTGCCAACGGGACCTTCGCCTCCAAGAAGCTGGTGCTGTTTGATCGACAGGATGGACGAAAGGGCGAGATGCGCATGGAGGCTGCATTACCTCATATCGTGAACAATTGTCGATGGAGAGTGTTGAAGGTGAATTCCAATTTTGCGATCTTGGCGTTTTCGAGGAACGAGTTTAGGATTAAATGCAGCGACATCCTGACGGTGATGAAAGTCTCCGGCAGGTACAATAAGACCATCATCATCAACACGGAGGAAGTGTCCGCCAATTATCAGCATAAACTCTTTGGTATCTACATTCCGCCCACGTTTCAAGACAGGATTTTCATCGGGCCGTACCTGCACGACGAGGAGCACGGCCTGGAGACGCTCCGGTTCGTGAACAACGAGCTGGTGAACACGGAGAAGTTTAACTCGATGCGAGGCATCAGCAACGTGGCCACCACGGGGTTGTGGTATCAGCAATATGGGCGCGCATCGGGGCCCACGGAGAGGAGCAAGGATACGGACTGCGTCATCGATTTGACCGACATGGAGGAGGTGAGGAGTCTGATGAAGTCCTCGGATGTCACCATCACGCCCGCGCCCGTTGCCGCTCCGGTTTCTCTTTCGGCGACGGAGGAAAAGACTCCGGCGGCGACTCCGAGTCAACCTAGGAGATCTCTGCTCAAGAAGGAGCCGAAACCACAGCCGCCGCTGGAACCAATTGCCCCGCCACCCGTCGACCTTAAGCCGGGCACTTCCGCGAGTGTGCTGAAACCGAGAGGCAAGGCGAAACAAAATGGCGCCCCGCCCAGCATCGAGATTAACAAGTTCCCGCCGCCCCAGATACCCGAGTTGATACGCATTCCTCTCAAGGCCAACAAAACGAACAAAAACATCACTCAGGTGACGAACAGCGCCGAGGAGAAGGCGTCGGGCTTCAATTTCAACATGGAGGACCTGCTGGACATCGCCACGCTGGAGAACATCGTCAAGTTGTCCAAGGACGTCGATCCCAAGAACATGGAGCGCTGCTTCGCCGCGAAGCTGCGCATCCTCATGAAGCAGATGAGGGTGCATCTCCCCAAGGGGGCCATACCGTTTTGCTTCCGCCTGAATTTCGGCAACGGCATCGTCCTGGCGTACATACAGAACCGCGACGTGGTGGTCTTCTGGCCGGGCGATTGCCAGAAGAAGTTTATGTTCATCTCCGTCGAGGCTGCGACCCTATGGCTCAGCAAGTGAGTGGTTTCCCCTTCGCCAGTTTGGCGGTTTATTAATTCGGCAATGTTTTATGGCAGGGAATTGCACGAGGTGTTCATCTGCGTGCCGTCGACGTTTAAGATCATCGTAACGCCGGTCGGCGCTGCGCATTACATGGAATACATCAACCGGGGAGTCATTTCACAGAAGTATTTCACGGAGATTTGCGTAAGTGCCTTGTTGTAAAGACGTGTAAAGGGGATAATGCGCCACGGACGGGTGGAGTGGGTTGCGCGCGGTCGAATGCGGTTGATGATTTACCTTACCCTTCGTGCGTTTGCTTGCAGGTAATTGGCGATTTCGGCATTATGCGATTATCCGAGGCGAAGAAATACTTGATGTACGACAGGCCGATCGAGGCGAAGCGGGCGCTGGCACGCCTCGAGGGCAAGAGCTTCAAGTTTAAGAAGGCTATTGCGCAAATCATTGATAACAATGATATGACTAAGGAGGAGTTTTCCGAGAGAGTAAGTTTGATGGAGTTTGCTTGTTCTAGCGCAGTATGTTTGACATAACCTAGGAAATAACCTAAAACTAGAGTCTTTTTTTAGCAGTTTGCAATCTTTGGTAATTCTTTAGGGATATTTTAGGGAAAATTATTTCAAAATTAATGTGGATTGTCTCTTTTCAACGTTATATTGGAAAATTTAAGTTTCGGCGAGTTTTTGCTTGTTTGAGGCTCAGAAATCCTGGTTTCAGGGTCGTATCTGTGTAGTTCCTAGAAGTTGTGGCAATTTTTTAGTTTTATAGTGTTCGTATAATATTATAGTTTTCGTTGATTGTGTAGCTAGTCCTAATCCAATTATCCCATTTTCTGACACCACATTAGCGGGTTTACCAAAATGTTTGGGGTTTCCCCAACATTAACCGACTTTAACGCGTTGATACCTGACCCACCCCGGATTAGAGGAATTAGCAGTAATCTCGCCATTTAAACTCTTCTCACTTGCTTCTGGTTTCGCCAACAGGTAAATGACTTAATAATGAAAGCCACGGCGGCGGCGGATAATCCGCCCTTGGATCAATCACGAGATGTGCCAACAAACTGCGCGATTCCGACGATCGTCGACGACGTCATTTGCCTGGATTCCGACGACGACAACGACGAGCCTCCCAAGCTGCAGCCAGAGGCGGTCGCCGAGGTGCGGAAAGAAGCGCCGGCCAAGCGGGCGGCGAAGCCGCGGAAGCCGAGCGAGGAGGAGGTCTTCAAGCGGCTGAAGAGTCGGCCCAGCAGACGCTTCAGCGTGGACGGCGCGAGCAGGGGCTTGGCCAAGGCCAAGAAGCGGCCGTCGCTGCCCGCCATCGAGAACGAGGCCGAGCCGAGGCGGGAGGACGTGATGCAGATCGATCTGACGCACATGACGACGGAGAAGGTGAGGGAGTTGCTGAAGGCGAACGAGTACAGCAATTGCATCACGCTCACGTCGAAGCAGGTGAAGCAGCTGAAGGCGCTGTCCAGGACGTCCGGGGACGTCGCTGGACAAAACGGCGATGCGAACTGATGATTGATTTTTATGTTTATTGATGAGTAGCAAGGCTCGAGCGAAGAAGAAGAAGAAGAGAACATTCTGATCAATTTATTTTAAGCCGACTTGACACATTCGTTATTATCTGCGCTTTTTATTTTGTTGATTTTCATTTCCTATAGTTTCATGCGATTGTACATAACCTAGAACATAACCTACTCATCACATTGTACATTGGAACAAGCCTTTTTTTAGTTTCGACATGTTTTGTCGTTGCAACATGTACCTATTGTAAAATATGAGAGTGAATCGATCTACTAGTTATTACATTGTATAAGACTACTAACTAATTGTTAAGTTAACGTTAAGTTTGCGCGAGCGCGGTAGGCTCGCGCATCATTCTTTTTTTCTGTATAAATTTCAATGTGATAATAGGTTTAACATACGGCGAATACGAAATACATACTTGCACAAGTAACTAGCACGCGCATTGAACTTGTGTTTGACATGCGAGCGGGCGCAATTAACGCAACCCTATCCATCCGATTGCAATTAAAAGTAGATCATCTCGATGCGATAAGCGCCGGCGCGGTGGTGGGGGAGGCGAATGTGGGTTTTCGGGGGTGATTTCGTATGCGCAGGTATGTCGCGTCGTGCGTGGGACGCGCAATTAGGCCTCCTAATTGCGGGGGTATGACCGCGACTGTCGCGAGCGTAATTGCGATCGGGTTTTTTTACTGTGTGAACTTCATTCGGATGAATTTCACGCAAATATGCCATGTAAATAATTATGATTTTTCTTACGAAATATTAAAGTTCTGAACACAAACGCATATCTGTGATTTGTCCAAGTTTTACGCAAAAAAAAAATGTTTGGATTAGATTCATGTTTTAAGTCTGCGTTTCGATTTGCGCAGTTTTTGCTCGGAGGTAGTTTCGTTTTGTTAGAGAGCATAATGGCGTAGGTAAACCTATACCCTGACTATCTTTATAGCGACGAAGGGATGGAGAAGACGCACAAATCTTCGATCTGAATGCGTGGCAGATGTCAAGGAAGAATTGTAGTAACAGGTAAGTCCGGAAAATGTGCACCCCGAGCTATTCTAGGGTGAACTAGCCTTGTTACGCAGCTTTTGATGCCTTGGACTGTATTAGAACTGTCGTGAATTTAATTTTTCATATTTTACATTGCAGAAATGCAAATTTTCAGTAAAATTACTTATACCTAACTATATTTCATAGGAAATATAAGATAAATATTAAAATTTGTTAAATGTTGCTATTTTAAATGCGTTTTCATCAATTTTCTAAGTTTTTTTAATGAAAAATTATAGTTTTGGCTAGTTTTCGAAAGTTTTTAGTGAAAATATTAGAGCAAATTACCGAAAAACTTCCTAACTCAGTTCTAAATAATAAATTATATCCATGTTTTCATTTTAACACCAGAAAAAAAGTTTATTTTCTTACATTAAACATAAAAAACGATAAATTTCTAATGCGGCGCATGCGACAATTCCAGTCTATACTTGCCGCATGGAAGCATTGAGGCGCAGTTTAAAAAAGCTGGCGAGCTTGCCAGGACCAGGTGCGCACTGCGTTCCCCCACTACGCATGCGCGCGCTCTCCCCGAGTTAATAAAACCGATGCTTCGCCCTGGAACTCTTCACACCGGATCGTGCGCTCGAGCATCGTCCGTCCTTCAGCTCCGCAAGTCCGCTCTCGACCGACCAGCGTGTTGCAACAAGATTCTCCCTCGTTCTAGAAAAAAACACACGAATTGTGAATCTGCGCTGTGCAGCCGTGCCGAGACGTTGTTTAAAACTGTGCAGTGACATTGTTAAAACAAATAGATTAGTGCGTGAAAAAGTGCGAGCTTCTCGACAGTTATCGCAAGCACTGACATTGTCAACCGGCTGTTTTTCGGACCGATCGCACGCTCCGTCCACGTGAACGACATGGCAAGACAAGGCACGGATTCTTCTCAGTACGCCAAGCTGGACCCGACGATCTTCCAGGACAGCCGCGTCCTGCTGAACCTCCTGCACGACGAGCATCTCTACGTGCCGTCCTTCAATTACTTCAACAACTTCCAGACGGACCTGCAGCCGTTCATGCGCAAGGTTGTCACCACTTGGATGTTGGAGGTACGTCAGTCGATTGACACTTGCTTAAAGTCGCGTTGCTGTTATTAACGATGCGCTTGTTTGGCCGAAGGTGTGCGAAGAGCAAATGTGCGAGGATCAGGTGCTGCCATTGGCCATCAACTACATGGACCGCTTCCTCTGCGTGTGCAACATCAAGCGGCAGCAGCTGCAGATGTTGGGCGCTACCTGTTTGCTGCTCGCGTCGAAGGTGCGCTCCTCGTCGCACCTACCCATCGATCTCCTCTGCGCCTACACCGACTACAGCGTCACGCACGAACATATCTCGGTGAGTGCGACACTTTCTACCATAAATCCCTGGCCCGGGAGCGACAATAGACATTCCTCGGCGTACCTTCAAATGTTTGCGTTCCTTCGCCTCGTTCATTGCGGGGCAATTCATGTGAAATTAGTTGCGGTCGATTTTGTTGTCATTATTAGTGCGGTTGGGACGTCCGGGAAGGGTGCCCCGAGACGGATTCAAGGTGGGTGACCACGCACGCATGCGCACGCGTCTCGAAACATCTAAGACATTAGATCTCCTTGATATGTCTCCTCGGGCGCACGGAAAGCGACAATTTATACTTCGAAGCATGGCGACCCGGGGTACCGGGTCAAAACTGCTACAAAGGGCGCACGCGTCATCATAAGATCCTGCTGATAAAATTGCCCTGAATTGCCGGATATTACCCGCGCGCGGACAATCTGATGGTGCGCCTCGGCGATGACAATTGTCTCACCTTCAAATTTGAAGTTTCCTTTTCGAGCGGATTCAATCTTCAAGGGATACAATCTTTCGAATGGTTTACATCCTTTTTACATACTTTCGCTTCCGTTGATCGCGATCGTGATTTACGCGGGGTACCTTCTCTTCAGGTACCTTCTCACTTCCTTCCTTTATAGCCCCTTTATCAACATATTCACACTTGAATAAATGCCGTGAAGATTTATGTAAATTCATCTCTTCCTTCGTGGGTACCTTCGATGTTCGTTTTTTATGGGGTGGCTCATCATAGATTCAGATATTTTAATGCCTTGTTCCGGTTTTCTCGTCTAGCATCTCATCCCTTTTCTATTATCTTGTTTTCATTCTTTTGATGCTTCTGGTACCCTCCCAACGGCCCATGTCGGAATTGGGCCGGGCCCGCAACATAAATTCTCACGCGGTTCTCTCGCCTTGACTTGTTATCGACGGTGGATCATTACATATCGGCGTAATATAGGGGCCGGGGGATTGATTTTTGCGCGCGGTACCCTCCTAGACAACGTGGGAATGTTGCAAATTTGGGGTGGATTGTATTTTTCGGTTTTTGTGCAAAAATTGGAATTAATAAGGGCGATAGAACGCGGGAGTCGGAAGGAAGTAGAGTGGAGCGGGTAGGAAGAGGCAAGAAATTAATGGGTGGGTTGTTAACGTCTTGTGGTAGGCTTTTTCTGGAACATCGGTTGCGCGGAAAGTCGTTGGGGTGCGTCATGCGTAAAGAACGACATATGTCTTGAAAGAAGTGTTTCACTTACCCGCCAAAATGGCAGAGGGTACCTTCGATTTCCAACGATCTTCGATTCGTACAAAGACTAGATTATTGATTCATTCGGGGCGTATTATCGATTGGGAATTATTGGAGTGTAACCTAAGGCACCTAAGGTACCATCTCTTCGAAGGTACGGCGTCTAACTTAAGGGTTGACCGTGCGACGCGTCGTCGTTAAGTGAATACGGAAGCGATACTTCCTCACCATCTCTTGACCTATAATTTCCGTGCTTATACCGGTTTCGTAACCGATACTTTTTGTCCCACCGTCAATCGGAAGCTAGGGAAGCGGCGCGACGCATTCACGTGGGATTCTCGGCGTCGTCGCGAATTTTCTTGACCTTGCCCCCGGGTGGGAAAGCCCGTCCACCCTTGCGAGACGCCAGACACCCTTGGCGCAATGTGGCGCAACACGCATTGTCTCCGCGGGCACCCCGCGCATTGTCCCGGACGCGCCCTTGATCGAAAACCCATGCGGACCGCGCGCGCGCGCGTTATTTAGTGTTATTCTTATTCAATGTGTTTTTCCAACCCCTTGAGGAGTCTAGGTCTAGGACGCTAGACTAGTTTCTGGGGTACCTTCTCTAGCGAGTTCTCACAATTCATTTGGTCATTACAATGGAATGGGAATGGGATTATTGGTTTTGCTTATTTGCTCCTCTTGGGAAGGAATAATTTGCGGTCTGATGGCACCGCAAGGGTGACATCGCGGTCTAATTTGTTTGTGCGTTGCGTTGCAGAGCTGGGAATTGCTCGTGCTCTCGAAGCTCAAGTGGAACCTCGCCTCCATCACGGCCTTCGATTACGTCGATCAGATCATCAGCCGGCATCCGTGGGGGGTGCACCAGGACTTGCTGCGTCGTCACGCGCACACCCTCATCGCCGTTTTCTACACCGGTAAGTCACCCACATTGCTCTGCACCGACGAGCGGCGACGAATATCGCGCTCTCGTGCCCTAATTGCCGTCGAATTTGATGGTACGTCCCACGCTCCATTGCCCGCGGCTTGACCTCGCCGGGGTTTTGTGTGTTTTACGCGTTTCGGTCGCGCTCGCGACATCTGCTCGCAGTGGACGCTCCAGGTGTAGGAATTAGAGGGTTGCGGTGCCTCTACGAGGGTGTAAAGTTGCACAAGGTGCGCCCAGGGGTGAGCGCGCTCGCGATTTGCAAATGAAGTGCGCGCACCGCGAACCAGTTACGCGGCGCTACGACCCCGCGGGTTGAGTCATTGTGCGGACGAATGGCAACAGATGCCCTCGTGTTATGGCGTGGCCGGTGGAGGTATGGCGCTTTCATTTTTTTCGCGCTCGCTCGCATTATGATTTGCTCTGATTTCGCTCGGCGGCGCGGCGCGTCCAGGTGCAGCGGAAGGCACATGTCGAATTCGCCGGGCATTTAAATGTGCGCCATTTTTAAAGGGCCGCGAATCGCGCACCAGATGTTTTTCGGCATCAAGGACAGTCACTTTCACCTCCCAGCGGCGGAGCGTCCGAAACAATCGCGTTTGTTAATGTTTGCCGGGTACCATCAAAGTGTGTTTGCTTTATTGATTCGTCGCGCAAGATTCGATACTTTGCGGTATCAGTGACGGGTGTCGTCGAATGTTTGGCTTTCTGATGGTACCCCGACGGCAGCTGCGCAAAGTCGCGGAGACAACAAAACGTCTTCGAAGACGTCGAAAGGTGTCGCGTGTTGCGCAACAATGGCGGCGGGCTTCTGGTGCGTGTCCGGCGGTCGCGTGCCGCACGTCGGGGGCGTCGAGGGTGAATCCGCGGTCACACCTGGAGCGAATCTTAAGATCCGAGCGAGATGCCTCCGCAGACACAATGGCGCGTCGTCGCAACAACCCTCCGGGTCGCGGACTTCAGACGGTATTGTTCGCGATTTCAATGCGTCTTGGCGCTGCATTGAAAGACGCGAGCGCGCGCGCTTGGCTCAGGTCGGGGTTGGCCAGGTGTACCCGCGGCCAGGGGTGCAGCCATTATGAGCGCACGCAAGAAAGCGAAAAAAATCTTTGCGCGCAACGCCGAAATGCACTTCTTTGTGCGCTAAGTCGCGCGCCGCTCGCTCACCCCATCGGTGCCGTACCTTCGAACCACCGCGGCGAAAGCATGCCCTCTCGACGGCTAGACTCCGTCGTCATTGTTTTCTTCGGCGGGTAGCGTAGGCAATCTGGTTTTACGACCCCTCTCGCGACGCGCACCTTCGACTCTAACAAATCGCAGCGTGATTGCCAACTAGTTCGACGCCCGTTATTTCGACTTAACTGCCACTTATTACTGCTCCTGACTCTATAAGTTTATGATCTTGGTGGGTTTGCATTTGTTTAATGGGTGGTACCTTCAGTGGCACCATATGTTTCCCAGCATTTGACTATTCGGGGGCGCGTGTCTGTAGTAATTTGTGATGGCGAGTAAATTGCGTCCATAAAGCACGAAAATCACCCTTGCACGCATCACCAGGCTCGCGCCGTACCAGGAAGTCGGGCGGCGTTTATCGCGCGCGTCGGAAAGTGTAAACACTCGGGGAAACGACACCTGACTGGCTGCGCGACGCATTTGAATGAGCGCACACATTACTCCGGATCCAGATGCGGAGTCATGCGCGCAGTCATTCGGTCATACCATCCAGTAGTGAGCGTAATCACCAGGTGTAATCAACCCCTCGGCGGCATAACCCTGTAACGCAATGTCGCCTAGATTTTTTCGGAAAGTCGAAATTTCTCAGACTTCGTAGGGTGAATCGAACCAGGTGCTGCTTCTGGGTAGCGGGTACCTTTAGACTTACTTTCAGACATACCTTTAGACTTCTCGGCCAGTACCTTGGCGCAATAACAATAAGAGCGCGTTTTCGGCAAGGGAAAGACCCCTAAATATTCTCACCGCGTAGAGGGAAAATGTCTGAGAAAACGTGCATTTCGTTACATAATTCTGCTCGCACCTGGTGCGCACCACCAGCTTATAACGATGTTTTAAAAACATTCCGATCTGCCTACCATTGCTTCATTAGCCGGCCTTTTAAACCCCGTTCTCGAGTGTCTTGTTGATTCTTTTGGCCGTCGTCGTCGTGGTCGTTTTGAAACGTGTTGGTCAGTGACCACCAGGGTTCGCACTTAACTCTCGCCAGGTGCGTCGAGTAGTTGTAACATGTAGTAGAGCGAAGAGAGATGAGCGGTCGATGTCCTAGCGCACATAGGGGTTGCCATTGCGCTGTGTCGCTGAAAGTTCTTTCAACTTCTTCGCGAGTTCTACGACCGCACGAGGCAGGTGATAGTGAAAACTAGAAACGCAAGACGTTTCGCACGTTTCATTTCACTTGCAAGTGTTGACCCAGATCGTTCGTAATTCGAAATTCAAATTGGACTACCGGCAACGCCAACTGTTGTTCGGGTGGCAAACAAACGGCACGTGCTTCCCCTTGTTCGCCGCCACGTCTTGGAGCGCGTCCGATGCGCTCGATAATGCTTTAAAGACCGCGAGACGGTCGCAAACCGTAAGCCGATCTGTCGTCCTTAAGGAAACGCCGGCGGGGCTTGCGCGCCCATGCGTGGAGCGCGTGCCTCTTCCGGAAGTCGACGAAGAGGTGCCGACGATGGCGCACTTACGATCGAAAGATAAAATTAATTTGAGCGGCGACTTTCTGAAAGAGCGAAGGGAATTAATTGTGTCGAGGGTTTAGGGTTAAAATCTACAAAAATTAAGACTGAATAGCCTTTTGTGGGGTTGTTGAGGGTGTAGAAAATCGAGCTATTAATGTGATAGATTTTTTTCCTCTGCCTTTGAACAGGAGTAAACACGTTTTGACTTTGCCGAAAGTCAACTTGTTTAGGTTTCCATTGTCTCGTTGCGCATCTGATGTCATAGTGCGTTTTCTCTTTGTTTCCTTCAATTCCAAAGCAGGTGGTGCTCAGGACAAGAAGTAACTACTGGTCCGATTTTAGAATTTCTTTCACTAAACAACACAGTAATATGAACTATAAGAATTTATCATAAATTAATTTGCCTTCAAATTAAAGTATTTGGACTACTTCGAACCGCATTCTTCATTCCTGTCGCTTTTTTAAAGACTTATTAAAGAGTTAGGTAAACCCCCAGGCGGCGTTTATTACTCGTGCGTCGTGCCCTCATTCATTATTCGCGGCAGAGTGCTTCGCATGTTTATTCTTCCACTTTTCACTTTTCAAATAAAAATTTCGAATTCGAAGATTAATAAACCTCAAAATTTCGTTGGTAACACGGGATGAATCATTCCGAAAGTCAGTTAAACCGTTGGAAACAGTCGTTGCGAGTCGTGCGGCGACTTTTTTCGGTTGCCCGGAGCGGGGACTTCAATGACCGAATTCGCTGCCGCTGATCGCACGCCGCGCTTGTTGGTAAACGCGCCGCTCAAGGTTTTCGGCAATGCAGTTTAGCAAAAAAACTTATGCGCAAAGTGCGGTAACTTCGGTAAACATCTCGAAAGCGTTGTCGGATGGAGTCGAGATGATGGAGATGAATTTCGTGCGTGTACCGGGTTAATTTCACTCGCGCGGCACAATGATGCCAGCTGCGCAGCGTCAGCGTCGGGTCAAAGATTTTCAGCCGCGCGTATAACGCAATCGAAGACATCTCGCGAGCGGCGAGCGCGCCCCGAAACGCAAGGTGCGCGTACCTGTTGTCTGCCACCTGCCGCATTCATAATTACCGCCGACTACGCCACCGCGCCGCGCCGTACTACGTCCTAGTCCTGCGTCCTACAATCAGATATGTTCGGAAAAAATACTATGCACCGTTTGAAAAGAATATAAAATGAAAAAAACTGAGTTTGACTTCGGACTCGGGGCTGTAATCGACGGCGAGCACGCGAAATGTCGACCTTTACTTCCTGCTCGTCGAAATTACATCACGGACAGTTATAATTCGGTCGGGGACCTGCCATTGGAAATTGTTTTTTAATTTTTCTCTAAAAATGTTCAAAACGAAAATAGTTGGAGTTTGGTGCAGTTTTTAGGGGGTTGGAATGACGCAAGCGTGCGTTTTGTTATGATCTACATGTTCGTACCTGTGCGGACTTTAGTTTCGGTCGGTTTTACCTGAGTTGTCGCATTTATTCGCGCCCATTCAAGTTTAAAACGCTTGTCAACGTTGCGACGCGCTGCCGAATCGAACAATTGCGTCTTGCCATCTTTCCGTTTTTACTTTTTACGCGAGCGGCGACGCGCCAGGTGTGCGCTCGACGCACACACACGCGCGCGCTATTATTGAATAATTTCTACCTGTTTTCGTTTTAATCGGAGCGCGTTGCCCGCGACGCTCTAGAACGAAGTAAAAACAGGATGCGACCAGCGCTCGCCGAGAAAGGAAAACATCGACTGTTAATAAATTATGCAAAGGTCTTTGTGTCTTCGGCGTGCACCGGTATGCACCCGGGATTCCGTTACGGGCCGTTTTCTTTTTCACGTGCCTCCTTCGGGACCCGTGGGGCGTCACCCCTTTCTGCTTACCGCACTCCTTCGCGTCCCTAAACTTGAACGTTCGCATCCTCCAATTTCACCGTTACTAGCCGTTCCTGGGAACTCACGGATCGCTTTGTCTCGTTGCAGAAACCAACAGCATTCTGACGCCGCCGTCGCTGATCGCCGCCGCGTGCATCACGTCCGCCTACAGGGGCCTGAAGCTTCCGGTGCCGTCGATCGTCACCGGCGACATTTGCGCGTCCACCGGCGTCGAGCAGGCCATGCTGGAGAACATGGTGCAGTTCGTCGATCAGATCGTCGAGGGCGCCGTCGTGCAGAACCCCGAGCCGAGGGCCGCCCAGGACAAGTACGTCACCAGCGGCGAGTTCGAGAGCCCCACGTACGGCCAGCCGGAGACCCCGACGGAGGTCGACAACGTCTACTTCTAATCCCCTCGAGCCGCTGCGTTCCCGCGCTCGGTCGCGCTCTCCCTGTCGTTTGTTTTATTGTTGTCGGAGAATCGTTGTTGCGTTATTTAATTTGTAAGCGTAGGATAATCTAGGACGATCTCGCGAGCGGTATTTTTACGACGATCCTCACACCAACGAACCAAATCGCCTGGCATCAAGACTTATTAGGATATACCTAGGGCATTCCTCTTGATAAATAATGATCTCAGCACAAATTCGCTCGATTGCGAGCAGGTTTACACCTTTAGACGAATGTTAACGTAACTAAAGATAACTATAAGTTCTCGTTCTGTGATTTAATCAAAGATAAATGTAATGAATGGACAAAGCGAACACAAAACACAAAATTTGAAAATTTACAGACTACTTGAATCTCGCGTTCTCGAGATTTGGCGTTTCCTCTTCGTTTGGCTCGTATTTCTTTTTTTACTTTCGTTTATTCGACGCGCAGTTGTGGCAAAATGTTTAATTTATATCGGTTTGTTATCTAGTCGTTAGTGATGTATTGTATTTTTTTTTTTTTGTATATTTTATTGCGTCACATGCGTTTTACAAGAATGTGGCAGGAGCGAAACTCTTAAGTTGACTTAAGCATACTTTTTTTAGCGTTCTCTTTATTTATTGATATTGTAACAACGCGCGCGCGCAGTTTTGGGCGCGCGTCAACCAAAGGACGACGTTCGACACGTCGATTTTTCTCTCGTGTTTTAATCTCGCGTAAAGTTAAGATGTACTATTTACATAACGTTTACGATTTTGCGACACGCCGCGTTTTGACACAGCGTTTGTTTGTCAAGATCGCGCGTGTCGCGTTTTTATAAGTATTGGACGCGTGCGATGTAAGCGCGTTTTTTCTTTCTCTATAATAAAAATGATTTGAGCATTACGCTGGGGCGTTTTTCTTTTCGTTGCTTTCCTATGACACGAAAGGGGTGGACTGAGATGTGGAACTAGTTTCGGATAGATTATTACCGATTGAAATTAGGCGCCAGGTGTTGCTTGGAGTCGCATTATGTGGCATGGGTGAATGGTATAATAGAACAGGTCTAAACAGGTTGGTATGTTATACATTTTTTATATATGGCATTAAAATAATATTTAATAGTAATTTTTTTAATATCAAACGAGTAGAATTTGTGGTTTTTAATGTCCCTTTAAAATAGTTTTCTTATCTTTTCCAAAACCTATCTTGTTAAATCGGCTATACCACGCGTTCTAGGGAAGATAACGTTGTGATTTTTATTTTATTTCATAGGGAAAGACTTGTCCTTTCAATTTTAGTATGATTCATCGTGAATTTGCACCATGAAATGGGTTAAAATAGCCCCCGAAATTAGCGAATTTTAATAGTTTTCGAAAACTTGCCTAACAAAATCGGCCAAATCATCTGTTCTAGGTAAGATATCATCACGGTTTTGATATCATTGTATAGCAGAAGTACTGTTCTTTCTATTGCAGTACCACTTATTTCGGATATTCTACTGGAAGTATGTAAAAATGTCCCACAAAATTTACCAATTTTTGAACTTTTCTAAAACATGCCTTGCAGAATCTGCTGTAATATGACTACTAAGGAAGATAGTTTCCCGATTTTCATTTCATTTCGTAGCAGAAGAGTTGGTCTTTCAATTGTGGCAATTGTAGCAATTGCAGCATTCTCGAATCTCTACAGGAAGTTGGTGAAAATAGCCCCCAAAGTTTACAATTTTTGAACTTTTTCAGAACATGTCTTGTTGAATCGACTGTAACACTCGTTCTATGCAAGATAGTTTCGCCAATTTTTCTTCATTTCGTTGCAAATGAGTTGGTCTCTCAATTTTGACCCGATTTGTCATCGAATCTCAACCGGAAATGGGTGAAAATATCGCAAGAATATCATTTGAGGATACGATATTGAAACAAAATATCGATACCGAGACAAAACAAAATTTATTGTACAATAAAGATCCCACCTTCGGCATAGATACTTACTAATATCGGAAAATATCTTTCAATGCTAGTACGGTATCGCTTCGCAACTATAAAGTATCGTTTTTGTTCAGTAACGATATTTTGTTTCAATATCGTATCTCTAGGCGCGACAGCCGGACAATTTTAAGTCCATTGCGTAGTCAAAAAGTGGTTCGTTTTATTTTATCAGTAGTTACTCTGGATTTTTTCTCGGAAATACGTTAAAATGGCACCAAAAATTGCCCTTGTTTGCACCTTTTCAAAAAACATGCAATGCAAAATAAGCCTTGGAACCCTCGTAACTATTTCAGAATAATTTCAAATTGGTACAGAGAGCGACATCTTTTGTCGCTTAATGGAAGCTAGCTTTCAAATTCGTTTATTGCTGCCAAGTGTTCATTTCCATAATTCCACATTCGTTAATGCCATATTAAACTTGTTAAATATGTAACCGAATTTTGCATGAGATTTTCTCGGAAAATATTAATAATAGAAAAAATTGGTTAGTGCCATTAGAATCTATATTAAATTCTGCTTCGATTAGGCCCCTTAAATTTGATTTTTAAAATTTGCGATTTTTAACAAAAATGCTTACCGATTTTTTGGACATTTTCAAAAATTGTCTGGAAATTCAAGTGTGATACATCATATCAGACCAGAATTAAAATTCGAATGCAAAACACTAATCAGTTTTCCACTGCCTTAAATATTTTAGGAGATAATCAAGATGTTTGCCCAAAATCGACACAAAATTTAAATTTTCTCGTGAATGAAAGGAGATAGAGAAAAACCTATTGCTGATTTCCATTCGTCCTTCAATTCCGTTTCGATTTGATGCATCAAACTTGTATTTTGAAACAATTTTTCAAAAATCTAAAAAAAATCGTCCGAATGGAAACCCCTTGACATTTTTTTCTAATATTAACCGAGAAATTCAGATTCCAAGATCTGGAAAAAGTGGAATTGTTTGTCAAGTTTGGGTGCAATTTTTACGCAATTCATTTTGTCTCAACGCAACTGAAATAAACAATGAAGCTTAGCGCAGATACTTGTCCCATTAAAACACTATAGTCATATTGAAAATATAAACAAACCTGGCTGATTGTGAGTCATTCGCTCGTCCGTCTATGTCGTCCTCCTTTGTCCTACTTTGTCTTAAAATAAATTTATCGAACAATGTCGCTTCAAACACAACTGCCATGCAAAATAACAAAAGCATTCACAATCAGTCGAATTAAAAACGTATATTTCACTATACAATCACAAATATAATCTGTCATAAAATATCTAATTACTTATTAGCTTCTCGTATGCATGTTTATTTACTGATTTTGATTCTGTAAATAAAGCAGCACTGCTGCTCGTCGCTGCCTTTGAGGATCCACTTGACGTCGTAAGTACTCAGCGGGAAATAGGTCGCGATCAGCAGATCGTATTTGTAAGTCTGCGAAACGCCAGGAGCGGAAGGACAAGTCGTCGATTTGCATCCGTCCGTTTCCATGCCGGCCAGAGGCAAGTCCATGAAACCGTTGGGCCAATACATCTGGACGTGCAATGCGTCCGCCTTAAACTCCGGCGTGAAGTCGACCTCGATGGAGGCGGTTCTTTGTTTCTTGAATTTGCACGGCTGAGGAGGATCTTTCAGCGCTTCCTTGCATGGCGTCACTCTGGCGGCAGTCACGGCGCATTGCTTTACCTCGCCGTCGCCTGGATCAAGTAAAATTGATCGATTTAGAAGTGCGTTTAGGAGATAATTTAGTGGACTTACTGCAAGGGTGAATTCTCACCGTTTCCGCTGAAATGGCGGCGAGGAACGTCGCCAAGAAGAGTCCGCCGATGAAGAGCTTCATTTCGACGAATGCGATGAATGTGAAACAACGACTTGCTCGGTACTGGACTGCGGAGTCGACAAACGAAAGGGAAGACCGACGAGGGGTCAAATGTCGCCGAATCGCGATAAGATTGCGACATGTAAATACATTCGTGACGTCGCCACAAGGCGCGTGCGCAAGCGGATCACATTAGCGAAGATTCGCCATTAAAGTAAACAAACGAACGATTAGCCGCAACGAAAATCGCCCCACTCGCAATTAAGTTTTTCTAATCGGTTTATTCTCAGCATGCCTTCCTCCCACTCTAGATTCCCAACTATTTAACTATTTTACTCTTGAACCCAAAGCAACACTGCTCCTCGTCCGGCTTGTCGCCGTTCAAAATCATCTTAACTTGAAACGTACTGATGGGGAAGTAATTTTCGATGTTCAGCGTGTATTTGTACGTCTGCTGCTGGTCGGGGATGGTCGGGCACCGCGTGGTCTTGCAAGCGTCTCCGTCCATGCTGGGCATGGCCACGTCCATCACGCCGTTCACCCAATAAAGCTGTCCGGTTAAATTTTGCGCGGCGAAGCCTACGGAACGTTTTTTGCATTCGTTAGGTGCGTTGCTTTTTCGGCAATTTTCACGCTCGTACTTTGCGATTTTCGTCTGCGGAGTGTGCTTATCCTACTTACTAGGCACGAAGTCGACTTCGAGTTCGGCCACCTTGTTCCTCTTGAATTTGCAGGGCGCAGGCGGACGTTTTGCGGCCTCTTTGCACGGCGTGATTCGCACCTCTTTGACAGCGCATTTCTTGCTTTCCCCCGATCCTAAATCATAACGATTTTCATTACTTAACAAAATATATGTTGACGAGGCATTTGAGGAACATACCACACTCTAGCTGGGGAATAATTTCGCACATCACTGCCGAGAATAACGTCAGGATGCAAAAGCAAAATATGACGAATGACGAAAAGCGGATCATCGCGTTCGATTGGTATTTTCGTGGAAATTGTGAACGATCAACGGACTCTTGGCACGCCGATGGAAACAACGACACTGCCTATTTAGTTCTGCGGCAGTCCCTATTTAACGCATCTTATCGCCGTCACGAAAAAAACGATTGAATAAGCGGTGTGCGCGCAATGAGATAGCAATGGTAATATTGTTAATAATGTTATAATTTGCTGAATCGCAGGAAGTGCGTTCTCGGTGCACGCGAACCGACTGATAAAGCTTCGGTGCACGCGTCGGTTCGAGTGCACTCATTTCAGTGAGCAGGCGGAAGATTAAGCGGTCATTAATTAGATATTTGTATAACATTCGGTACATTCAGTGTGTACGCACCGAATTACGGCATATTGAACTTTCTTATCAATTTTAGTACTTTGTGTTTAACGACGGGAATAGTTTTAAGATTAAGAAGAGGTTTGTGAACTGATAGAAATAAATTTTAATTAGTTTATCGCGTTTTAAATAAAACTTGGATTGAAGTAATAAATTTAAATTTCGCGCGTAAAAATATCGATCACTAAGATCTCTACTCTTCCTGACTAATTTAAAATTAGGATTTTATTTATAAAAATCAAATGTATTACACATTATATAATAAAATAATCAATTGCAATAATTTTAAAATAATATATAAGAATTATTTAGTATTTTTAGAGTTCTTAAATCGTTAACTTTTAACATTTTGTTAAGAATCGTATCATCTAGGCAACCCAACTTACTTCTAACCTAATCTCCGGTTAAAACAGAAAACCTTCCAAATTGTTTCTTCGAATTGTTACTAATTATCAGACAAAATGACGACCCTACGGCCGTTTAATTGCGAAGACATGTATAAATTCAACAGCGTGTGAGTAACATTTTACACAAGCAACCTAGTTTTGTATTAAAATTGTTTTAAATCTTAGCAATCTCGATCCACTCACTGAAACCTACGGATTATCATTCTACATGCAATATTTGGCCCATTGGCCCGAGTATTTCCAAGTGGCCGAGTCCCCGAGTGGGGAGATAATGGGGTACATCATGGGCAAGGCTGAGGGACATGGTGAAGACTGGCATGGTCATGTTACTGCACTCACGGTTTCCACTGACTATCGCCGCCTTGGTTTGGCCGCAACTCTCATGAATTTCCTCGAGGAAGTCAGCGAGAAGAAACAAGCTTATTTTGTGGACTTGTTTGTCCGAGTCAGCAACAAAGTTGCTATTAAGATGTACAAACACTTGGGATACATTGTCTATCGGACTGTCTTGGAGTATTATTCTGGAGATCCTGATGAAGATGCTTATGGTATGTTCATATAAACTATGCATTCATGATTGGTGGTATCAATATTGCTTATGTTTTAGATATGAGGAAGGCCTGTACAAGAGATGTGCTTCAAAAGTCAGTGGTGCCCTTGGAACATCCTGTAAGACCTGAAGATCTTGACTAAAGTGTGTTTACCACTTGGGAGGGCAACTGTTGCCTCTTACACTTACTATTTATCACATATAATATGGGTCAATGCATTGTTGAAGTTAATAATGAATGGCTTATTAATAAATAATCATTTGGCGCAAATAGACTGAACTTGTATCAGTTGTGATTTGATTTAGCAGAGGTTTACTTGTACAAAACATGTTTAAATTACAGAAGAAAGCAATTTGAGATTGAATTTAGACTTGTGAGGGTCTCTGACTAATTATAATTGTCTAGGATTAAAGGAGAAGATGCAGGATTCCACAAATTCCACAAATTTGATTACATCCTTTGGGTTTTTCCAGTAATTGATGGAAAAATATATTTTTTTAATAATTTCAATTATGATTGTCTAAAAATAGGATCAAGTCAGAAATTGTGAGGTTTGGAATACTGTTGTGTATTTTTGCCACCTAAAACACAACTTCTGCAAATTTGATCATATTTGCACTCGGTATCAATCGATAGATAAATAAATTCGATACAAGAGTTTCCCAAATTAATTATAATATTCTACCAACAACGACGTGACCAGGTTGAACCCTGTGTGAAGTAAATGTTTACAACCCTTGTATCGTAATTGGCCGTGTTTTTTGCGCGTTATCGATACACAATAATAGGTTTATTTATTTATTCTGCCCTCGAAAAGTAAACACATTAGCAACGCGTGTGTAGATCATAAATTATACTCATAAAAATGTTTAAAATAGTCCACAATTGAAAACATTCGTAATCAATAAACCAATCCCGTTAGTTAGCACCTGCACACAGACATAACCGACGCGTGCGTTCGGCAAATAAATATTTTATTAATTCGTCGCCATGGCGTGACTGGCACTGGCATGTAAAACGTAAAAATGAATAATGAACGACATCGAAGCATAATTATTGAAATTGCGTACAAGTTAACATGCTATTACACGCAATGCCCCGCATTCCACCACTGTGTCTCTTGCCAGTGAAGCCTACAGTTTGATCGAAACATGAAAAAAGTGACGATAAAGTCGACCAGAGCCATCGCAACAATTGGCAAGCTATTTGCGTGCCTGCCGCGCGACGAATCGACTCATTGGACGCAGAGAATTCTTTATCCGATATTCGTCTTTATATTAAATATGTGCATGTTCGTGTTCTCAGTTATTGGCAAGTTTGAACACATGAAATCGTTTGAAGCAACAGCGTACGTCTTGGCACTAGGCGCGGACGGTGTTTTGATAGGTTGTACGATCATACGAACAATTTCCGTCAATTTTACGAATGCAAAGGAGCACCTCTTAATGCAAAAGCATCTGCGTTTGCTGGAAGACGAGCAGAAGAGTATGCTGAATAAAATTCAGAGCGAAAATGTGCTCAAGGACATTTTGATAATGAATTTTGGATTTCTTTTAAACACTGTGTCGAATCTAGCGCTCCTTACGACTTCACTGCCCTGGTTTGTAGTGTATTACCTTCTTAAAGAGTTCATTCATTACCAACTCATGATATCGGTCGCAGTTCTAAAGAATTACATTAAAATATTCACGAGTAACTATAAAGCAATAAATCACGTCCTCGTCAATTTACGACCCGAAAACTTTCTCCTAACTGATCTGGGCACGAGTCGCTTCAATATCAACAAGATAAACAATCAAACGAACATAGAATTGCTACTTAAACAGTACATGAAGTTGTCGTTTATTATTCGCCAGTTTAACGACGTTTACGGCGTGTATTTGGTGTTTATTTACGTTTATATTATTATTAATTTGTTGGTGCCTTTCAATTTAGCGCTCGTTTATGGCGGTGGGCAGGCTTTAGATAATGGAACGACATTTGGACCTTACTTTAATTTTCTTGCTCTTCTTTGGTGCTGTTTACCTTGGGTAAGAAATAATTTTCACTAAAAACGTACGTAAAAAGTTTTAAATTATTGTCGATTTAGATGATTTTTCGTGATTTATTCCTGACTGGAGAAACGATGATGAATGAAATCGATAAAATACCGGAGAACTGCTACAGGGTGATGATGAAAGTGCCCGAAAGTCAGAAAAACGCCTGGAAGGAACTTGCCAATGAGACAGGACTAATCAGACCGACGATATCCGCGAATGGCTGGTTCGAAGTAAATTATAAAATGATTTTGACTACCATTACTATGATAATATCGTATTTGATTGTCTTGATTCAATATCATGGCTAATAATGAATAATTCCTCGGTTTCTAATGATTTTCTTGCCAATGTTATGTCAATAATGTCACTCAGATTTGTCATGAATAAATATTTTGTTTCCTTGATGATTTGCCTGTTTTTCTTCATTTCTGCGTGGTTACTGATAGGAACAACTCGCAAAAATGTTCATACGTGGGATATTTACTGTTATAATTATAAATTTTACTTTAATCCGCGCAAAATTTGATGCGAGATTAATCCAAAGTTATGTTGAGCACAAATTTATACGACGAGCCGATTTTTATGGTTGTTCAACTATATCAGGTGAATGTTTTTAATTCCACGCCATTTTTTATAACAATTGCATCTTTATTTGCAGAAATGATTGAAACAACGAAAGAAATAAATGTTTCAGCAAAAATAACAATTTTCAGGGGAAATTCAACAGATTTTGATCTAAATTCACGTGAAACCGATGCCAATGCTGTATTTATCGATGGAAACTGTCCGGGAATGCACAATTTGCTTGCTTTATTAATAACTTTTAATTACTGTACAATCACTCCTCCATGTTTAGTATTTTATTCCAATATTTCGCAAAATTTCGATACATTTCTGCACAAAAATTATAAACATTTTAAGCTCAACGTCAATGCGGATCTTAAAATATCAAATTTGCGTAATTCGCACGACATTTTCAACAGAACTTACGATATTTATGACGCCTATAAAGTTTATTCCAAGTACCACACACCGTTGATAATTAAACACATTGGCATTTGGTCTGCCAAGCAGAAATTCAACTTCATCAGTAGACAACCTGACAATTTTTACGCAAAACGAAGAAATTGGAATGGCGTCATCCTAAAATCTCTATTATACGTACGACTATAACTTCGTTGAGATAATTTTTACTGTTTTTAATATTCCAGTTGCCCCTACCCTTCAAAGGAACCCTCGAAGAACACGTCCGAAGCGACGAACACCCGGAAATTAATCATTTCAATCGATTATCGTGCTTGTATATGACGTACATTGCAGATCATTATAATTTCACGTAAATGTTTATTTGCCTGACCTAATTTGTGACAGAAGTATAGCTTAATAATTTGATTTTAAATAGTTTAAAGGTAAATAGGACAAATTCCTTTGGTTATCTTCTTCCAAACGGAAGTTATGATGGAATGATTGGTGGATATCAATCTGGAACAACTGATATTGGTTGCTCGCCATTGTATGTCATCAAGGACCGCATGGCTCAAGTTGATTATGGTTTTCCTGTTTGGAAACTGCAGTACCCAGAATATATATTAATCATCGACGGCGTAATTAATATTAATGTTCCAGCACCGCATTGCTGTTCAGACCGCCACGGGCCAGAGCGAATTTTAGGGTGTTTTTCCTTCCGTTGGACGCGCTCGTCTGGTACTTCATCATGCTCTCTTTAGTCCTTATTATCCTGGCGCTGAAATGTATTATACACTATCAGCACAATCGACGAATAAATCAGGACATTGACGAGTCCTGGAGCGCAATTATTTTGTTCATCGTCGGCGCGATTTGCCAACAAGGCGCGCCGACCATTCCGGGTGTTATCTCGGGCAGAATCCTAATACTCTTCGTCTTTTTCTTTGCCATTATGATATACCAATATTATTCCGCCAGCTTGGTGTCTTCTCTGCTGCTTCAGCCGCCGACTAACATCAAGAATATAGACGATTTGGCCGCGAGCGATCTTAAATTCGGCGTTGAAAACCTCATGTACGTGAAAAAATACGTCGAAGGTGATAAACAATTCGAAAAGTTACCACGCAAGCCGTATCCGAACACGCCGTTTTTTGTGTCGACCGAAGAAGGACTCAAGCTAGTCGAGCGTGGTGATTACGCGTTCCACGTTGATCTCGCTAATGCTTATCCGGTCATTCAACGAAGTTTTGAGCGAAACGCGATTTGCGAATTGGAAACAGTCGTTACAATGGCCACCAAACTGATTTATTCTAATTATCCTGAAGGGAGAAAGCTTAAGGATGCCTTTGACATAGTGTGAGTTAGTGTTTATTAAAAATATAACGTTTAATTGTCTACTTTTAGGCATCAAAAGATGTCCGAGCGCGGAATCATGCACAGAATGGAATTGAAATACCAAGCACGGAAACCTGGCTGTATTAAAGGTTTAGCTGCTGCTGCAGCAGTCGGTTTACAGCAATTTTATCCCGCTTTAGTTATTTTGTCCGTGGGAATATGGTTGAGTATAATTGTATTGATTTTTGAGTGCGTTTTACACAAATTACAGAAGAGAAATGCGAACAAACCAAAGAGCGCTGGGAAGAAAAATATTAAGCTATATCCGTTTGTTAATTAATCTTACGCAAATGTTTAATGTTTCCGCGTGCTGATATCAGTGCGTTTCTGCAACAATCGATAATTAGATGCAAGTTTGAATCTTAACTAGACATCTGTTGTGCTTTTATAAAACTAGTGATGTAGTTTACTTTACACTTGATAGAGGTCGCCCTATGTACTAAAAAGGAAAAAATTCAAAGAAAACTTTTGAGTTCACAATTAACAATAATTCCACATTTAACACATTGATTCTATATATTTATTAAAAATTTTAGGCAAAAAGAAAACACACAAAAGTTGAGATTTTAAAAATTGATGTTTTAAAAGGTGTACAATAGATGGCGCACCATGTATCGTTGAAATAATTAAAATTATTAATGACGATTATATTTCTCAAACTGCAATAATTAAGCTATAATTAGTAATGCGCACATCGGATAACTATAATAATTAATCCGATCCTAATCCGTCCGGGAGATAAATCGTTATCGAATATTTCTGTCCGTCTCTGATAATCTTATCTCGATGTATTTCCCATGTGAACAGATTAATCAAAGTGAAACCAGTCGAAAGTGTGGCGCGTGCTTGCGTCGGCGGCGCTCGAAATTTGTAAAATGTGTCAGCGCGGTGCCCTTCGGCTGGTGGCGCTGTTATTAACAGGTACGTAACGCGAGCCCTCAGCTCGCATGCAAATCACGCGCGCGCTCGCCGTCGTGCTGAGAGGAAAATTGCAGGCGAGCGCCACGGAAAAAATCAATGAGCGCGAATATAAAACACACACACACACGCCGCGCGAGGAATAATATTCCGCGTATCTGCCTGCGCGCAAAATTGCATCGCATCGCATAAAATACGCGGAAAACTTCAAGAAAGCGCGCGGCAAAACGCGAAAAAAAAACAACGCGTCGTGCACTCGGTCGCGAGCCGGTGGGGCGGTGAGAATTTCACTTGAAACTTTCATGCTTTGCGTGCGGGGCCGTAAAGCGCCACTCAGTCAAGGCGTTCGCTTATAGAGCAATAATTTCCATCTGCGTCCACGTCCAGGCGCCGCGGGCGTGTGTTTTTTTTTTCGCGTTTATGTGCGCAAACAATAACTTGAGCGATCGCTGGAAAACGTCGCGTGCTTAGATGAAACGCGATAGCGGCGATACATCGAGCATGCGGAATTACTGTTTGCATAACTTTGTGCCACTTTGTGCGCCGCGCGTTAATTTCGATATTAGCGCCGCTGTTTTGCACTTGGCGGCGCGTTTCGCAGGACCATCTTATCGTGTCGCAGCGTCGCGCTCGCGCTTTCCAGTTTTGCGAAATTAAAGATTATTCATCGCCGGATTGAAATTTAATATGCACGTCAAAATTGAAACGGACCCTCGCAGGCCGACCCTTCTGGCCCTCCTTATCCCTTGTAAACCGACAATGATATAGATCCCGAACGCATAATGCCACATAATTCCATCAAACCCTCGTAAAGCGACAACGAAGCCGGCGGAAGTCGCGCGAACATCGCGACACAATAAAATCATTTTATAGTTGCGCCGGGAAAGTCGTGAAAAGCGCATGAAAATCACGGCCATCATCGCTTATACAAAACAGCGCATTTAAGCGCCGTAAAGGGCTAAACGCCGGAATAAATTGATCCTTCCGGAGGCGCGTGCATAAAGCCTCGATCGTTTTCTAGTTTCGCCTCTGACGACGCCCGCAGATGGATCATCAAGCACGGAGCGATCCACCACCACCCAGAAAAGCGACGCGGAGGATTACGATCCGAAGAGCGCGTATTGTTTCGAGTTCACCTGGCTGGGACCGAGCTACGACAACACCATCGAGTTCGACAAAACCTGCGAGGACTTCCTCGCCGAGAATTACATCGAGGCGAACGGACTGTGCAGGCAGCCGATCGTCATTACCAGTAAGTCCCTTTCGCCGGTCGCACCGCTCGACCGAATTGCGCGAAACAGCATCAAAGAAAATTCGTTCCTCCGGCAGATGACAGCACCCTGCCCGATCTCCACTACCTCTACGAGCACGAGACCTACAAGTATCGCGTCCTGCGCCGCAGGAGGAAGGGCGAGGTGTGCGTGAAATACGCGTACACGTTTAACGACGAAGGTGAGCATAAATTAACCCCGGAAATAATTAATTTTCACCTGCTGACGCTCACGATTGTTCCAGTTATGAACATAACTTACATGCGGGCGAAAGTGTTCGCCCGGAGCGAGGGCGCCGTGACGAGCGGATGCTTCGCGCAGGAGAGCGACGGCTCCGGCTCCGAGCTGTGCGTGTGCGAGCCGCGCGCGGGCCCATACTTTCCGTGCAACGCCGCCCCCGCCGGCGTCGCCGGCGTCGGCGCGAGCGTCGCCGCGATCGCCGCGTTAGCATGCGCGCTCGCGCGGCGGCCGATTTAAATTATTCAGCGCGATCCAGCATTCTGACCAGCCAATTACCCTCCCCCGACGCATCTCGCCCGATGCTAATTGACGGACGGCGGCGCAGGTGCGCGCGTGCGCGCGCCGCTTATTTATTGTGCACATTTGATAATTAGGCGTCGGGGATGACGAGAGATGGGAATTGAATATGAGGCGTCATGAAGTGGACGACGCCGCCGCCGCCGCCGCCGCTGCCGCTCTGATTGCGATTGGCTGGATTAGCTCCTAATTAATTAATGTTTGGCGGCAATTTCCGATCGCAATTGACGCAGAAAACCGCGCTCGCAATTATTGTTCGTTTGCTTAATTTTAATGTGATTAGCAATGAATGTTTTATCATTTCGTGTCGCCCGTCCGCATTAATTTAATTAAAGAGTGCGCGGGGATGCTTCGGCCCGATATCTTTCCGGAACGCTGACGATTTCCACCCGCCCGCCCGTCCGACCGTCTTTGCATCCTTGTTAAATCCGCGCCCCAAGGACACGCGGCCGAGATAAGATGGAATAGTGCGTCGTCAGGGTATCATCCCCCTGTCACATAATGCCGCGGCGCAAAATAATAGCTGCCGAACTTGTTATCCCTCGAACATTAGTCCTAGTAAAACCTCCCCTTTGCTCTACGTCGAGCCGGCGAACAAGAAACGCCGAACAATGAACGCGAAATATTCCTCTTCCACCCTCCGAGCGTAACGAGTGCATTAAAAAATTAAAAAGAAACGCGATATTTAATTTATGAAGATCATCTGACCGCGAAAAGGATTATTCCGGTCCGAAGCGCCGAAAGTTTCCGAATTAATTTCCAGCTCGCGCCGCAGAGATTGCTCGGGCATTAAAAAACGCGCACAAAACACATTTTCTTTCTCGCGAGGGCCGAGGGTTGCGCGGAGAATCTCGGCGGCGCAGTCGATCGACAGTTCTCGAGCGCGTCCTCCGCTCCTTTGCGTTGTAAAGTGGGGGATCCTTTTCGCTCATGCATAATTTACCGGATTTATCATAAAGGATCTCCCTTTTTCACGGCGGGCGGAAATATAATACAAGCCTCAAACAGTTCCGAACAGCCGGATTCGAAAAGTTGGACAGATCCCAGCCGAATACAACGGGACGAATGGGATGAATAATACACGCCGCGCGTGGCGGTGCGTAGGCGGCGAGAAAAAAAATCGCAGATGATAAAGGATGATTTTATGCGGAGCGAGGCGAATTTCGTAAACTTCATTAAATTTAATTCTATCGTTGTTTCGGCGCGGAAAAATCCGCGTTTGCATGAATCTCGAAGCGCAGTTGTAAAAACGAAAGTTGAGACGTCCGAAAGGGTGTTTTCGAGTGCGGCCTTTTCGCTTTTACATCCCGCCATCAGGCGATAAAAACGCGTCGAATTATATTATCGTGTTTGCCTATTCATAGTCGGCGGCGGTCCATTAAAACTTTATCCCCGAGGGCGTCATGAGTTTCTTGCCGTCTCCCAACCCTCCCCCCCCCGCCGCGACCCCGCGGTCTCTGTCCACGCGATTTCTAGG